>MEIZ01000071.1:52298-62455 GCA_001723225.1 Globodera ellingtonae
AAAAAGACAACAATTTGTAGCAAAATAAATTAAATATTGTCCAACCGTTGCTTGGTCTAAAGATAAAAAAATAAATTTATTATGATTTTTTGTTTCCCCAATGCGCCAAACCATTGGGGGGGGGGGACCCTATTGGTCGGCAAAAATTACAATAATATTAACATCGGGGGCATTTTGGCGAATAAAAATACCAGATTTCTTTTAAATTAATTTTAATCTGTTAAAATGGTTATCTTTACATAAATTTAAACAAAATGGAAAGTTGAAGAAATATAACCAAATAAAATAAAATTATTAAAATGAAAATATTTTATAATAAGTGTGCTACATATTAATAGCAAAAAATTAACTAGAGATGATACAACATGTATAAAATTACAATTATAACAAAATGTTGAAAATATCCAAGTGATTTATAGCTGCCATTTGTTTTTTTATTTAATTAATTATCGAAATATGTTTAAAATTATATCAACAAAGTGATCTAAAAAACAACAAATGATATAAAACAGAAGAAATAAATATATCACATTAACATACTTAACTTTATTTAAACATCGTCATTTCTTAAACAACAAAATTAGAAGAAACTAAATAATTGATTACGAGCGATAAACTTTAATTTTCCATCGATGGTTAATTTACAAAATTATTTGGAAAGTAATTTTTTAAAAAAGATAGGAAAATACAGAATGCCACATTAATGGTTGAATGCCTTTTTTAAAACCAGTTAAAAATAAGCAAATTATATCAATCTCAAATCGTTTGGCTTAAATTAAAATTGTTATTCAAATCTCCATGCTGCCGTTCTTATTCTAAATTTCATATTATAACTTTAGGTAATTAACATTAACTATTTGATTTCACATAAATTTTTTTGTTATTTTCAAACTGAAATAATTTTTTAATGATAAAGTTTTAGTTTTAAGGTTTCTTAATTTAAAATTTACCTTCATTGACATATGCTAGTTAGAAAAAATAATTGTAGAACGTTTTTAACATATTAAATTTTTTATATTTCTCTTTGTGTTCAATTCTAGGTTTAAATAAATTTGTTGTTTGAGAAGAAATATAAAATATTATTATATTGTATTGGCTTAAGTAGGTATGTGGGTCTTGATTTTTCGTGGTATATAATTTACAACATTTATGTAATTTTTATCGATCCAAATAATTTATGATTCTTTATAGATATAGTATATTTTTTTGTAGTTTGGTTTCTGAAGCCTTGCAGTATTTTATTGTTTTTAATTGATTTTGTTGAGTTTGATTGCACTATGCATAATCCACAGTTTCTTCGACGTTACTCTAGTTCCCCAGATTTTTTTTTCCAGACCCTATTAGTTCGTAGGTGACTGAGCGAAAGTTGCCGCTTTTCATTTAATTTTTATTTTGTTATAGTTTTTAATATTCTATCTTATTGACAGTTTTTGTATTTTAAGTTTAGCCATTTTAATTTTCTCCGAACTTTTGAACTCAATGTCATCATATCCATTAAATTAATTTATTTATGTCGAACTCGACGTGACTTTTGTCTGTAATAAAAATTGTTTACATTTGAAAAAAAAATCTGGTTTGAATGAAAAGTTTTTAAACTCCAATAATTATTTTAGATTATTTTTTTTTATAACTCGTTTTACGATTTATATTAGTGTTCTTGTTTTGGTATTTTTATGGCTGAAGAATTTTTGGTCAAAAGTCTTTTTAAGTCATTAATATCTTTTTTAAATGACTTTAGCATTGTTTATTATTTTTTATGAAATTTATACATTTAGAAATAGTATCTTTTTACTTATTCGTTATAATCTTTCTACTTTTTTTTATTATTCTATTTAAATTTTTTGAAAGCAAGGTGCGTTGAAGTCCAAATTACTCTCGCCGCCTGACTCTCTCTTTTAGCATTCTTCAAAAAATTTAACAATTCATAAAAAAAAAAATACGTGAAAATTAAAGTTTGATGCTCTATCTTCGAGGAACAACCAACTAGAAAAGATAAATCATTGATCAAGAAAATATCTCAAGCTCGACTATCAAGGCAGCTAACATGACGATTTGATACACATGCGCAGGAAGTTTTTTTTGTAAAAATACTTTAAAAAAATCGTTTATTTTCATAAATAAAAAATCTGAAAACTTACCCATTATTAAACACAATTTAAAAAACAACAAGTTTCAAAAGAGCTATATCCAAGTTTTAAGATAAAAAGCGATTGCTTTTTCAAACAAATGCTTAATTAAGCAAAAACAAAGCCGGTTGGTTTAACCATCTGGCTGAAGAGCGACATCGATTTTTGCTGCGGGGGGGGGGGGGACGACAGCCGCCGCTTCAGCCATTCTCATTCCTTCCATTTTGTTCAAATGAATCAATTTTTGCATTTTTTTTTGTGTGTGCGGAGTTGGGAATGGTAAAATAGCATAATTTTTTATGTATAGATTTCCTTTTTTATTGTTTGAATTAAATTATAAAAATGCAATTGATGTGGCAAACAAATGTAGTTCTTAATTACATAAAGGGTATGAAATATAAATAAATTTAAATAGCAATGTGTTTTAGTTCCTATAAACCAGGGCTGTGATATCTGCTGTTTAGCAGCTTTTGTGGTTTTTGGAAAGGTCAATGCTGCTTTGCTGCTTTTTATGGCAAATGTGGGGGCGCAAATGTGCCCTGTTTTCGACCACTAACTCTACTTAGAACTAAAAAATTACATTATCTCTGTCTCTAACTCAAATCTGAATTTTTTTGTATTAAATGTAAAGGTCCTTAAAGAAAAAATTTAAATATATGTCAATTTAAATTATAATTATATAAATAATATGCATTGTTTGAAAATAATAAATTTAATCGCAATATCTCGCCAAATTGATTGCATGTTTGAAACATAAAAAGAAATAATAGAAAGTTGGACAGTTTTGTAAACCGACAAAAATGCATCAAATGCAGCAAATAAAAACCAATTTAAATCTCTGATATCTGACAATTATGTTGAGAAAATGAAGTAATGAAAGCTTTATTTTGTATTAAAAATAAATTAAATTTACCTTGTCAAAACTCTCAATGTATTAAAAATTTATTTAAAAAATGATTTTCCAAAAATCAGTAACAAATGATTATCTTAGAAAATTTAACATGCACATTAAGCGGCATAAAAGAGTGAAAATAGTACGCATTCTTTTAACAAGTCGCATTAAAAGCTAACAATGAAGATGTTGGATTTAACTTATATCACAAAAATGAATGGTTCTATCTTTAATTTTCATTAATAAATCTTGAAATATTTAAAACTCCTTTATATAATCGTATGCTAAAAATAAATACTTTGCGTTTTTCAACAAAGCGCGATTTATTCCGCCATTCTTCAAGTCTTCTTGTATTCACAAAAAACAACGTTTTAAAGAGATAAAGCGTATAAAATTTACTTGAGAAAGCAAAAAAACAGCAGTTCGTCAATAAATATTTATTGGCTATGAAATCGAAGTCATTTAAAATCATGGACAAAAAACTCGAAATATTGTAAGCAAAAATAATCATTACTAAGCAATAAAATAGAGATATTTTTAAAAAGTCATTTTTTTATTGTAAAATAAAGTGCTAAATGATTGAGTGTGTTTAATTGGCGCTCCTTTTACTCGGCAATGCATGGATTTGTTTTTGAATTGCGGAAAGAAAAATTACTTTAAAGTTAGAGCAAAAGAAGAACGATATACGAACTACAAGATTTTTCTCCTTTTGTAATTTCAAGAAAATTTCCTAAAAACAAAAGTAGGATGAAGCTGACGCTAAAGATACTGACGACAAATTAGTATTTGACAAAAAGATTTCTTTAAATAAAAAAATTATGAATTGGCTAGAAAAGATAGAAAACTAAAAACGCAATTTACCCTGCAAATAATATGAATTAAGATCAAATAAAAAAAATTAAGGAAGATTAAGAAAAAAATGTTATAATTCCAATAATAATTATTATGTAAAATAATATAAAAATTAATTTTTCTTGTAAAATGCAACCTCAGAAACATTAATATTTAAGTAAAATGAGCAACAAAAAAAAATATATTTTTCAGATTATTCACCAGAATTGCGCTCTTTTTGTGTTAATCAAAATAGCCTGGCCCCGTGGTTTCTATCAAACACACGCTGCATTAAAGTAGTTAAATTAACTTATTCAATAGTAAAACATTAAAAGATTAAATATAGCAATAACAAATACAATATCATAATCATAAATAAAAGAAAATATTCTACACTTATTTAGAATAATCGTTCACAAATAAATTTGATTTAAGAAATTAATTACTTTTTAAATATGATATTTTCAGCTATAATCTACGTCCTACGCATGCAAATGATGTGGATCACGTGCTAATCGCTTAAATGTAAAAGTTTTAAACTATTTAACTAAACAAAAAGAAATATATTAATCAATAAATCCAACTTTTTATTTATACCTATAGTTTTTGTGGCATTAATAAAATAAATTGTTCCGAAAATATTGAAATTCCGCAAAACACAGATTTGTTGTTAATAAAAAATATCAATATGAATCAAATTGTTGCAGTAAACTTTATCGAATTTGTTTGGTTTAAAATTTATAAACTTCCGTGATTTCTATTGAATAATTTTATCCATTAATTTTTGGATTTCATCGAACTTCTAAACAGTACCTTCGACGAGTTGTGGGTTAATTTTAAAAGAATACCTAAATCCTTAAAAACATAAACAATCAATAAAAAACTATTTAAATTTCTATCTACAAAATAAATATTTTAAATCAATTTAAATAGAAAATATTAAAAATAAAAATGAAGCATAAAACCCATGATTTGGTAATACATACGTTCATCTATTCTGAAACATGATGTAATTATGTTTAAATTTATACTTAAAACTTGAATAATTCATTTTGAAAAACTGTTTAAAAACCAAAAAAGGTTAATAAATTCAATGTTTATGATTTTAGCTTTCAAATAAATATATCAATAATAGCTACCTTTTGTTAATGCCAAAAAGCGGTAATACTCACCATTAAAAAATTTTATAAAAAAGTTTACATGTTTAATATTTAGCATATTATTAAAAGGATTGGAGCTTTTATTTGAATTGATAAGCAATTAATAAAATAATTTTATATTTAATAAAAATTTATTCTTTGAAAAAGTTTATTATAAATTAAATAAAACAATATTTTATTAAAACCAGCACGATAAAATACCTTAACTAAAAGTTTTAACGATAAATAATATATATTAAGCTAAACCTTGTAATGAAAATCGTGTCATTAATATAAATAAACAAGAATCAATTGCAAAACGATGAAACAAAAAAGGATTCTGTGTGCCGACTCAAGAATTTCTAAATAAAAAGCCGCACATTAACCAAAAAATGCATGTTACACTAATCCTGGAAAATGGAAACATTAGCTCATCAACCCATTGAATTCAGCAAAAATTTTAAATAAAAATTCGTTGAACTAAAAGACTAGCAACAGCCGAAGCGCTGAGGAAACAAAAACATTGGAACGTGAATTTTAATATCTAACATAAATTCACTAAAAACAAACAATAGTCAACTTAACTCAGAAACTTAGATAAGCACAAACATTATAAACTCTTTAATTAAAAAATTTATCCAGGTGCCTCAATCGCCATCAAAATATTCGGAGACGAAACAAATAGAATTGAATTTGAAAATAAAAATATTTTTTATTTTAGCTCATCAAACCATACGAACCCTTGTTTGATTATCTTAAATTGCTAAATTAAAATTAGAATAATTACGAAATTACACAAAGGTTTTTTTAAAATCACGTATTTAATAAAATAGTTTAAAAATAAGTCGAACATAATTTAAAAGATTGTGCTAAATTTTTTAAATTACATATAATACAATATTTTTTTATTTTTATAATGTTACTGTAGCATTATAATTATAGTTGAAAATTAATAACCAGCTTTTCCAATACACACGTGATAATATGTAAAAACTTGTAAAAATTATACATTAAATAAAGGCATATTTGATTCAAATTTAGAAAAAAAAAATTGAAAACATTCTTTTATTTTTATTTTGTGTTCTTATTATTTCCTTCAGACAAATACCTCTCTTTTTCGCTGTACTGAGTAAAGTGTAAAAGTTTATTTCTTAAGTTTAAACATTATTGAATTGGTAAAATGTAATTAATAAAATTTTATTTACTGGTAAACCCATTATCTAACATTTCATTATTATTTATTAACGAATATTTTTTGTATATCAAAAATTTCTTTATTGTGATCTTGTTGGTGCGCAGACGCTCTAATATGTTCTCTTTAGGTGGTATCGATATATCAAAAATATGAATTATAAAACTTAGTTAGAGATACAAACATAAAAAATGAAAGATTCTTTGCATAAACAAAAAGTTAAAAAATAAAAACGGTAAAAAAAAATTCATCACTTGATTGTATTTTTAAAAGCAAAACATCGAGATGTGCGTTCAACCATTATATTATCGACTATGCGAAAGGAAATATTAAAGATTAAGAATTTTGGTTCTTTAACTCAGTAACTATCTTATTCGAATAAGGGCGAAAATTGAAAAATTGGACCCACTGCAGCAACTCAACGACACCGATTTAATGTCGTTTCTTATCATACGAAAATAAATTTAATTTGTCTGACTAACTAAAAATATCAAATAAAAAAGCAAATGACATTGGTTATAACATATAAGCTACAGATACAAATACGCCGTCAATGCATGCAACAAGCACAACTATAAAGAAATAACAAAATTTTTGCAGAAGCAAAATATTTTCACCAAGTGCATCAACAAGTAATTGTTAATGTTTATAAAAAAAACTAACACAAAAAACACAGCAACAAATTAGAATTTTCAAATTTAGAAACGCTCAGTTCTCCTACAATTTAACTAAACAAAATATAATAAACTACAAGAAACTAAAGAGCCACWAATTTTAATAAATTAAATCAGTAGATTGATGTTGTTAGAACGGATTGTCCTATATTAATAATGCAAAATAAATAAAACATAAAAAAAAGATTCGTTAAACTTAATTGTGATATAAAATTAACAAAAAATAAAAAAAAAATAAACATTACGAGAAAAACACGTTTTAAAAGTTTATTAACATGAGAGTGAATTTATTGCAAACAAAACACCTGGTGTTTCCAGATAACAACTTCTCACTTAGGTAAACGAGCAAAATGGTGGGAGTCGGGGCWTCAAGCTGCATGAAGAAWGGAGATGCCAATGAACGGAAGGAATATTATTTTTTATTACACCTTTTCACAACGGGTCAAAGAATTTTTGTTGTAAAAAATTATAGTATTTTTTATMTAATTTGAATTTTAAATTAATCTGTAAACAACATTAGGGTCAACATCTAATTTATATACTAAAAAMATAAAGATTATTTAAACAAATGAAACAATAAATAAAATAAAATACCTTTATAGAAAAAAMTACACTTCGGGACAGTCCGCTGAAAAATTTCAATTAATATATTTATAATATTATAAAATTTGAATTTATTTTAAAACCTCACATGAGCAACTGCTCAAATCAATTTGCGATAAAAACTGAAACTTTAAATTTACATCGACAGTCAAAAAAAATACAATAGCGCCAGCGCCTGAGCTTCAACTTCCCGGGACACCGGAATCCAGTGGCAAATAAGCTATATAAAAAAATAAACTCATTGAGTACTCGGATTTAATTCAGCCTTAAAGACGTAAAATCTATAAAATTCAGTATTTATTCAATCATAAATCAGTAAAAATAAAAATATCAATTAAATAAAAAAATTAGTCTAAATAAATAATGTTAATCAATTTAAAAGCTTCTGACAGAGAGCATTAAACAATTTATTAAACTAAACTAAACACGTAAGCATAAAAAAGAATAACGGTTTAAAAATGAGAATTTAGCGTGAGTCTTGAAAATTTTGGAATATCAATGGAGAAAATCATGTAATTTTTATTCAGAATTTTCAACAGAAAAAGGCTATTTGGTAATAGGTAGTTTAGTTTGTACCCCCCATTTTTGGAAAAAAATAAAATGCTTCTTAAAAGTAATGAAAACGTGTTTATGAAGAGCAAAATGCAAATATTTCGCCCCATCGTTGAAAATAAAATTGGTCCACATAAAAACCAAAAAGTTTACAAAATTGATGTGAATAATTATTGATTATTCCAATAAAATTTTATATTCCATATTATCAAAAAAGTTAATCTATATAAAAACATAATTATGAAAAGAACGAATCGTAGATATCTGTGAATATTATATTAATTAATACTGCAGCGAATTGAAACGGGAATTTCTTCCGATACAAGTGAATTAATTTCTGCTGAAGGTTTTTTTGTAATAAAATACCAGAAATAAGTTGTAATTCATTTAAAAATTACAATAAAAGCCGGCTTAAAGGAGTTTAAAAAAATACATTAAAACTGAAAGGTATAGAAACATATGAGGTAATTTGATAGTCCCGGTATTTAATGCCCAAACACCTCGAGATCCGGAGCCAAATTAAACAGTTCTAAAATATCAATTAAATGATTCGCAAATCACACAAGATTGGAGCGCTCACTAGCCTTCGGAAAAATAATTACGTAAATATGAATATAATTGACAACGAATTTATTATTGAAAAAGTCAAAATTTATTTAACTTTTATTTATATTCAAATTTAGTAAAGGCTCATGACAACTAGATGATCTAACACATCAATCCAAAAAATTTAACCAAATTGCCAAAACTAAATTTAACAAATTCGCCACAAAATTGAGGAGCAAATCGAAGAAGAAGCCATGAGGAAGAGATTTTGAACAATAAAAAAAAATTTCGTTTTACCATTGAACATTACAAACAATCAAAAAATTCTTCTAAATAAAGGAAAATAGAATGACAGAAAGAATAAAGCGATAATCAATTCAAAGACAACAATGGCCAATCGGCGTCGTACGGATCTGGGACATCATTGAATACTAAACCATAGACAATTGTATTCTTATATTTTATCTGCGTTTTATATTTAAGTCACGCCTACCAGCAGGAATGAATTAATTGACCCCGAAAACCTTTTACGAAAGTAAAATAAATTAAATTATATGCAGGCTGTAATCAATTAAATTGAGTTGTGAAACTGCACAAGATTCCCACACTGGCGCAATCTGGCCGAGCATTCGTTTCTTGCTTCAAATAAAGGCATCTTTCTTTTTTGAAACCAAAAATAACAATATTTACTTTTTATGGTTTATTGTACAATTTAGAAACTGATCTGATGTGGTTGCTACAATAAATGTTGATTATATTTTAATTTTAGCGTGGCTTTCTAAAACTTAATGGAAACTTTAATCTATGTTTCTGCGTGAAATTAATATAATTTTGTTTTAATTATTTGGTTTTAATTTTTCTATAAATTCTTTATTATTAAATAAGCAAGAAAATTCATTGGCAGATATTGTATATTTAACATTTTTCAAAGTTAACGGGATTGTTGATAGCTTCAGTGCTTCCCGGTTAAAGATGAATAAGACGCGCAATTAGAATTTAGAAATATTTTAGCAAGTAAATTATTTGATTTAAAAGGAGCTTAGGCAATAGTATCTATTTTTTTTTTTAATTAACAAAATTTTGGCACATAAAAAATTGTAGTTTTATCCGTCTCTTGTGCAATCATTAAAAAATTATAGTTTAATTTGCGCCTTATAATTACTTTTATTTTTAGTTAACTTTTATTAAAGTCATATTTTAAAATAACAATGTTATTTGTATTTACTTATTTTTGAGTGAAATACATTTTATTTATATTTTAAAAGTTCTAAATTTATACCGCGTTTTATTTATTGTTTTATTAGTCTATATTTGTTAAATTTATTTATTTAATAGTTTGGTAGATATTCTTTTGTTTATTTGCTTTAACGGAAGTTGATTCCTTTATCTACACGTTTTTGTTTTATTTGCAAGATGCGTTTAAATTTAGTTGCTATTCTTTAATCTTTTTATTAAAATAAGTATACATATAAAAAATATAATTATGAGATTAATTTCTGCACCGTTCTCCATTCTTATTATGTTTCGGACATTTAATGAAGTATGAAGCCGAATTCTGCGAAAATGCCGACGCGCGACGTGGACGTTGATATGGTTTCGTAG
>MEIZ01000071.1:62536-129895 GCA_001723225.1 Globodera ellingtonae
TTGTCATCCCCAAAAACGGGGATCCCCGGTGCTCATCCCCGGCCAGGGACGAGGATAAAAATGCACCCCTAAAGATGGCATCACATCCGAACATTTTAATGATGATATTGACTTACTTTTTGAGTTTTACTCAAATAATCGTCCTAAATCACCGGGTTTCTTGACAGCAATTAAGGTCTAATCACAAGTTGATTTTGAATTACAATTGGAATAATTTTAGGTGGAACTGGCAAATTTTCAATCACAAAGAGTCTTTTTATTATTGCCAAACAAATATTAATGTACATTGAAAGATGTTTAATCTTTTCACTTAAATTATTTTATTTAACATTGAAAAAAGTTTTTAATTATTTATTGTGCGATCTTTATTTTGGTAGCATTATTTCAAGGTATGTTCATATTTTGATGGCTGATCAAACGTAATGGGAGCTGGTGCTAGAAGTTCCGATTTTAGTTCAACCAAAGAAATGCCCGAAAACGGCGATGGGCCTGCAGCGACTGGACGAGCGAGGTTCGGTGCATTTGTCGCTAATTTATGAAACTTCAACAACGTTAATTTAAATTTTATTGCATTTAATTTTTTAACTTTAATATTATTTAGGTGTTAGATATATTTAACAGCTTTTTGAAAATTTATTTGATTTTTCATTGCTATTCATTTCTTGTTTCAATACAGCAAAATGATATCCACAGGAGTTAGCAAAAATGACTATAATTTCTAGAAATTTAGAAACTCCATCGCATGAGATATTTGTTTTTGTTTTTTATGCATTATTTTTTAACCTTTATACTTTGCTTATTTAGCTCTTTTTGCCAATTGTTAGTATTTGATTGTTAAGTATGACTAAAAAACTATTGACTTCATAATCAACATAACGATATGTTACATGTAATTAGATCTATTTATTTTTGACCATTTTCAAGCTTTGGGGTTCATTTTTTGCTTTTACTAAACTAAAATGAACAATATGGGAAACTTTAAAACTAGTAGCTATTTTAAGACTTGCCATGGTTTGTTCCAATAGTGTGCAAAACTCGAATTGTTTTGTCTTGAGGCTCCCCATTTTTGCCTCAAAAAATGTGAAGTATAATTCGATAATTTAATAGATCGTTTGTTAGTTTGTTTTGATAAAACATTTTTTAAGTAATTTACTTATTATTTATTTACTTATAAGTTCCCATTTAAAATTATTCAATTTTTATGCGATGTTTATAAAATTTCTAAGCTCACATTCTTATTTTTGTCGTTTTTTTCATATTTGGCATCTGCGATTTTCATTTCGCCGTCAAAATTGCATTAGTTCCGTAGATAATATAACAATCTCCAAACAAAGCTATTTGTTCAATATTGTTTATTAAAAATATAATTCAAATAGCTTGTAGCCACAACCGATCGTATATACTACATGTTTCCTGCCCAGCTTAAAAAGACCATGCTGAAACGAATTAAATTATGGCCGTTTCATTCTCATAATTTTTTATTTTCTATTGAAATAAGACCTCCTATTAATTTTTTTGAAGTATTTCTAAATTAAATGTTGCTCTTGTTTTTTTAATCATTTATTAGGTTGTTACTTACTTATTATTTTTTATTATTCTCAAAATTAATTCTTTATCTTAATTATATTTAAATGTTTGTAATTTTATAATAATTCTTACTTTATGCTGTTCTTACCCATCTCTAGATCAAAAGGAGCAATGCTAATCAATGTTTGGTTTTTCAATATTTTCTTGTTTTCGGGTTCGCTTCAATGTGATGGTTGCACCAATGTTATTTTTATCGACCGTTATATTTTTAATTTATTATTTAATTAGATTAATTTTTTATTTAATAAATTTTAATTGCTTATTTGCCTATTTATAAATATTATTATTGATCAGTACATTTTAAATAACTGAATTTATAACTAGGCCGTATTTTAACTAATTGATTTGGCACATTTAATTAATGAATTCCTATTTTGATTGATTTAATTTTAATATGTTTTTTAAAGTAGACTAACCAACATTCGCAACTGCTTGGCTTACTTCCGGCTTTTTGTTAATTAAAATTAGTAATTAAAATTAGGTCATGGGTTTCAAGGATGACTACATTTATTAGTTTATTTTTTTATAACTTTTTATTAATCTTTTTACAAATTAGGCTAGCCTTAATAAGTTTTATTTTCGGCAAAGAACTTTTATCTTTTATTATGTTTTTTGATCAAGTGATTTTTTGCATTAATATTTTAGAAAGAGTGAGGCCGTCTCGTGGAATGCTTAATATTTAAATCTTCGTTTGTTAATATAAAAAGTAATTAAAAACCTTTAAATTTTTGTTTTTTTTAGAATTCTTTTATTCTGATATTAATTTAAAAAATCATCTTTAAAGACTAAGAAATCAATTTTCTAAAAATTTTTATTTTATATAATACTTTAGAATGTATTTTACAAGAAATTAAACTTAAAATAGATAATCGATGTAAACTGTAAATTTATAAATCACGCTCCGCCACCTTTCCTCCCATGGGGACTGCCATGCGCGGTCTAATGATAAATAATATTTCAACCTTATAAGTTACAATTTAATGAAACTTTTTTTAATATTCCATTAACATTGTTAATTTATTATTGGATTCAAATTCATTTTTTGTTTTTTATTATTCTTCCATTATACTGTGAAATTAATTTTAATCTCGACCGGAGGCGGGCTATTGCCACCAAGATTGGGTAACAAGTATTTTAATAATTTTTACAATATAAAATCAAACAAAGATAAATAATAATTATCATCGTGAGTAAAATAAAAGAGAATTTATATAATTTTACAAAAAACTTTTATTAGTTAATGAATTTTTATATATTTAATTCGAATATGTTATTTGAAAATTTATTGAATTAATTTTTTATATGTCTTGTTAATATTTTTAAATAACATCTTCCTGTAATTTAAACATTTTAAAATAATTAATAAGCAATTTAATCGGCCAAAAATGGATAAAAATATATTTGATTACATTTCTTTTATATTAAACTTTTATTAAATAATTTGTTATTTGTTTTTAATTAAAAAATTTCTATTTTATATTAGAATCGGTATTAATATTAATGATATTTTTTTGGTAAATGAAAATTTACTTTTAAACGATGACCACAAAAGATTGTCTCGATGACCATTCCGTACTGCTTCATATTAAGCAAAATGCGTTCAATTTTAAATTAATTTAATAGATTATATACTTTAATTCTATTTCTCAATCAAGTATTTTAATTAAAAACAAATGTTCCCATGTGGCGGATTTTGCGAAACGCCCATAATGGCGGATTTTGCGAAACGCCCGTTGGCGGATTTTGCGAACGCCCACTTTTTTCACTCCAGCGAGATGGCGGATTTTGCGAAACGCCCATGTGGCGGATTTTGCGAAACGCCCGTTGGCGGNGCGGATTTTGCGAACGCCCACTTTTTTCACTCCAGCGAGATGGCGGATTTTGCGAAACGCCCATGTGGCGGATTTTGCGAAACGCCCGTTGGCGGATTTTGTGAACGCCCACTTTTTTCTCTCCAGCGAGATGGCGGATTTTGAAAACGACTCAGCACGGCTTGATATTATCTTAAAAGATTAAGATATAAAAGTTTATAATTATTAATTGTAAATCAATTAGCTAATTAATAAAATGTATTGAAAATTTTTGATAAACGCTGTAATTGTTGCGAGCCAATATTCTTGGGTTGGTCTGGTGGCTACGAAAAGTATGTTGACTTGGCTGTGCCGGTCTGATCTTGCCTTCTTTTAGTAAATAATTGCTCTGACAATTAAATAAATTGCTTGCGGTGGCAGATTTGCCAGAACCAATACGCTAAAATAATGCCAAGTGCGTTTTTGCACTCATCACAATGAACTAATGGTAAATAAGCACCATAAAAAGAATTATGCATTTGCAACAAAGAAAAAGTTTTTAAAATTATTTTTAAATCAAAAATATATTAAATTAAAAAATGTCACAGATGGAGATTTTTATTCACTGCAATAGATACAACTCACCCTTTTTTAAACATAAAAATATTTAATTGTAACTGGAAAGAATAAACTAAAACCGGGCTTCAGGTAATTGTGAAGGCTACCTGAATAAAGTTTGGTCTGTGGAWCACAAGGGTATTTTATACTATTAAAACAATGCTTTAGAAACTACTCATGAATTCATACATGTTAAAAGGAAAATATTATAAAAAAACCATTTAAAAAAAATTAAAACTACGGTTTAGTTTATAGTTTTTATTTAAAAAAAACACTTGTATTTTAGTAGCGTTTAATATGTATATTTTTATTCATTTAAGGAAATTAAATTAAACATAATTTAAAGTATCGAATTTTATGGCACATTAACGAATTATATAATAGCGACAATGACACTTTTAATCGTTATTGTATTAACAAAGAAAAAATTTTTATTTATTAATCAAAAATATTTTTAAAAAATTATTTAGCTATAAATAAATATTTTTTTCTTCAATAAAAAATTGTGATTTAACAGCATTTTTCAATACAGATTTGTTCATTTATTTTTAAAACATAAATGACTTTTTATTTAAATTATTCTAATTAAAAATAAAAAATATAACAATTGCACTCCCTAAAACAAGGAGAAAAAATTCATAAAGAAATTTGAACTTATCGTACAAAATAAAAGTGCTTGCTTATTGCTTTATTTAAAATTTACTCAGAAATAAAATGAGTTAATATAGCTATTCCCTGTTTTAAAAATTCCTTTATGCTTATAATGCATAGATTTTGTTATTTTGTGCAAAGGGATATTTCTTTAAGGATAAAATGTTAGAGTTGCTGATAAATAAATCCGATGAATATAAAATGATATTTAAATTTGTTTTACATATAAACTTTATGATAGGAACTGCTTATAAGCAAAAAACAATGGAATATAAAATACCTTAAAAAATTTAATAAACCAAAATTTTTTTGTATTGAAGRTTATCAGAAATATGCTTTAGGTAAAAGTTTAAACAAAAACAAAAATATAGTTGTATTTCATGTATTCCCAAAAGTTTTTAATTATTTAAAAACACAAATAACAACCTTAAAAGTTCAACAAAAAACAAAATAATAAAAAGTTGTCTTCACAATAATGAATTTCTTTCTTTAAAAATAATTTATTTAAAACATACATTTTGTTGTCAAAAGCAATATTAACCTTTAAAAATCGCCTGAAAAAATATTACCTCATATCTCCAATTTTATATACAAAATATTTTAAAAAACAAAAATTTGACAATAGCATATTAAAAGCACAAAACTTAAACTTGTCGGATACTAACATTTATTGACCAAAGGATACGAAAAATGTTTGTCTGAAGGAAAACGCACAAGAGTGGTAAATCAATCAAAAAAAGGTGCAACATGCTGTTCGTAAAAATTAATTTTGCCTCAAGCAATGGAATTTTTTTATAATATAATTTGACTTATAAATAACACATAACAACTAATACTCCAGAAGAGAAAATAACTACATTTTTACAAATTTGTTTAATAAAAATAATGATATAAACTTTATTGAATTAAAAATGCAAAAATTGCAGGAATAGAAAACAAAAAATATGGGTTTTAGCATTAAAAGATAAAGAATAACTTCYAAGTTGTAATTTGTTTCTGTATTTATAATAATTTGAAAAATCCGCACCGTGACACTTGTGCTCAGTTACGACACCCTATTCGAACCGAGAGCGAGCAGCTGGCTGTTGGTAAAAGWTAAAGTGTTTTTCTATTTTGTTTAATCAAYCGGAACAAATACCAAAAACAATATATTATATAATAAATGTAGARAAATAACAAAAAATATATTTCTCAAATTTCAACATTCAAGTATAGATTAAAATGACATTTAGTCTGATTACAAAGAATTCGTGCCCTACTTACAGAACATATTAGAAGACAGGAAACTGTAAAAAATTYAGATTAATGCAAATGTTACGCAAGGACCAATCATTTCATTTTATTACATAAAATTTTAGTTTTTTTATCAGTAAATAATATGATTAACTTGTAAAAATTATTTGCAAATAAAATTTTTAATAAAGCTTATAGTAAATTAGTGCAAAATATTTGAACCTAAAAATAAACACAAAGACTTAAAAGATGCGATTAAAATGAATATAGAAAAATATTATTTTTTAGTTATAAGCTTATACAAGAAGCCATGCTGTAAAAAATAGTAAAGAAACACAAAATTATAAATTAAGAAACCTAAAAATTTCTAATAAAAAAATCCACACAATCAATTCAGTCATAAATTTTGAAGGGCATCCAGCAATGCATTTACTCGTCTGGCTTGACTATATGATTCTTTTCAACTATAAAATTCAAAAATTAAAAGTATTGTAAGCATAAATTTTAAAAAAATGATTTACATATTTATCAAATCTGCGCTCAACGAAAAAAAGGTGAGTTTGCACGGCTCGGCGCGTCGCTCAACAAAAGCAATTAAAATAAACAAAATCAATTTTTTGATATCGCCTAAATTATGAAGGTAAAAACTTTTAAAATAATATTAAATAAAATTTAATCCCGAGTTTAAATTAAAAATTTAATTAGCTTTAAGCATAATTAATTATTAGCTATTACAAAAAAAAAAGAATAAAAGTCAACGAATCTGGGCATCGTATTCCTATCAAGAAATTCATTGAAAACACAAACTATGTAGAACAAAACTATTTTAAAAAATACTTTCCAAGAAATCGACAACCTCCTCGAAATTTTAGAGATCGGCGAATTCTACAAGTGGATCTTGCGTGTAAAACACTTAAAAATAATCCATAATTAAAAAATGATTTTAAACCATACTTGTTTTCATGCTTAAAAATATTAATAATTTAACGATATTAATACTGCAAGTCGTAAAGGTAAAAAAATACGCAAAAAGTTAATTCAATCAACCCAAATTAAATTAATTAAAGTTTCTAAAAAAATAAATATTAGCATCAAGATATATTTATTTTTTTATGCATACAGAATTTGCTCGTCCAACAAAGGCCAATTCGCAAGTAGAAAATACCTTCCTAAACTCCGAAAAACCGTATACTTATTTAATTTTAATTGAAAATAAATTAAGCAGCAATTTAAAAAACGGATCTGGCAAATCATTGTTTAAAATGTACTCAAATTATCCATGATATTTATGTAATAAATAAACAGAGCTTACATCAAACATTCGAGTAATACCAAAATATTTAAAGGTATTTGTAGTTTTGAATGAAAACAAAAAACTGTCAAAATGCATTTAAAAATAAAAACAAAACAGATTTAAGTTAATGATATGTTACTAAAAATAAAAAATTATTAAATATTTTTCGTAATATTGTTGCTATTTTCCTCAGCTCTTGCTTAGAGGTTGTTAAAATTTATAAGTACCCTTAAATTTTTTCTAAACTATTTATACGTAATTTTAAAGATTGGTATTGGTCGACGGATTTCCCTTGTTGTCCAATATGGTGTCGTCTCGAATAAAATATTTCTCAGGGTTCCGGCTGAATTACTTTTTTTTTTGTCTTTTAATACTTTGAGCTGTGACACGACACAATCATTTTTCCGTTGTTTTGCAAGTTATTTTATCAAAAGCTAATGGGCGTTAATTTATTTATGTTGACGCGTTAATTACAAGCCATAGTGTTTTAGTTATTTTATTTTCGTTGGTCATCATTGAATTGGTAGTCCATTGCTTTTTTTTTTAATTAATCAACTCATTTTGTGTTTGGATTGAGTTGAAATAACCATGCACAACATACGCTGAAAATGATTCCATTTAAAAATTAATTTAAAAAATAAGTCAAAATAGTATCATTTACAGAAATACATAATAATTTGATAAACAATATAGAACAGTAATTTAAAACAATTAAAACCAAAATCAAAAAATGAATAAATGAATAAATGTTTTCTTAAAAAGAGAAATAAACGCTGAAGGTAATGAGATATTAAAAGGTTGTAATTAAAAGTCGGTAAGATCTTTTATTGTTGGTATGTATGTCACCAAATAAAAACTGGAAAGTGCCGTCAAATTTAGTTCTATTATTTAAAACTCAATTTTCGAAAGAATATTATAGAAAAAATTAATCGCATAATCATTAAAAAATAAAGCAGAAAATTGTAACTATGCCTTGAATATTTTATTGAAATACTCCAAACCAAAACAAGAAAAAACATATTATTAATAGAAATAGAAAATTAATAAAATACAACATTGCTTGATGCAGCAGGGCGCAATTGCTCATACATTGGATAGTAATTTTATCCGCTATCTCAAAGTTTATGTTTTGGGTAGCTGTTGAATGCGATGAATCAAAAAATGGTGAATAATTAAAATTAAATATATATAAAAAAGCTTTGTTAGCTTTAACAATTGTTACCTATAACTAAAACAATTACAGAAAAAAGTCATAAGAAACAGATGAGCCTAGAAACGATGAATTATATTAAAATTAATTAATGATTATATATAAAGTAAATAAATTAATCCCGCGCAGTGGCAAAAAGTTGGCTAAATTATAAACAAATTCTTAACTTAAATCAAAATTATTAAAACATTTATATAAATTTTGCATTATACAATGCACCAAAAACCAATGAAAGTAATAAATACAGGCAATAAAATTGGATAGATTAGATAAATGTAAAACAACGAATTGTGTCCGAAATCAGTCGAAAAGGCAAAAGTATTTAATTACAAATTTTTTTTGCAAACAATGAAACAGTTTGAAAAAAATCATAATAATTATTGCAAATATCAATTGAAAATTGTTCGTTTCCGTCGTAAAAGCACAAGCGGAATCTTCGTAAAAAACATAAATTTCATTTATTCTTCAGAAATACTTGAGATTTGGTCCATTAAAAATATTAAATTTTAAACATAACCATTATTAAAAACTTGATTGAAATATTAACTTTAAATGAGAAATGAGTGTATAAAACAATTTTGCTATATATTTATTTAATAGCAACCAAGGAAACAAAAATACTCTTAAAACGAGTTAAATAATATAAAAATAAATTAAAGTATTATAATACTTATATTTTAATTAAAAAACCCATTTAAAGTAGCTTACAATTACAATTTTTAAACACTTCAATTGCAAATATAATTGAACTAAGTTTAATATACGTCGAAAAGCTGAACAAATACACCCTTATTTTTTTAATAAACTATTAATATTAATTGGGTAATCTCATCTTTTAAAAAAATTAATGCATAGAATAAATATAATTTATGCTAAAAAATTCAAAATCTTTTATTATAAATTTTTTTAAATAAAAATATCATACATTCATGCCCGATTTTTTAAATTGTATTTATTATATTTAATTTTTCTTAAATTCAAAAAAGAGCCCAGCAACGCGGGTTGCAAAGAGCCGAAGTGTCGGTGAAATTAGGATGGCATGCCGCGGAAGAGCTGGTGTACGGAGTGTCTCTCAGCCACAACTCCGACTCTCGACCAAGGATCATTTATTGCCGATTACGCGGAGGGCCTTGGCTGTTCGTAATATCCTTTATTTTATTTAAAATTTTTATCTTTTAGCCTTTAAAAAGAATGGAGAAAGCTGCTGCAGCACTTATTTATTTTTGTTTCCAATTGCCATCTTAATGTGCGTTCAATGATTTTTTAAATTTAAGCTTAGTTTAATTTTGGGAAAGCTTAATGACTATTTGTTTTATTTTTTTTGAAAAATAATTTTGACACTCGTATTTATAATTAATTAAATTACCATTTATAACTTTTTAAGCATTTGAACGTACCAACTTTTGCTAAATAGTGTTAAATCATTTCAGTATCTTATTTTCATTGCATTTGTTTTCCTCTATTAATTTGATTCCTTGGTAGAACAATGATAATATTTTCTAAATTTTTTAGTATACAAATAACAAATATTTAATTAGAATTTGTTTTTTTAAATGTAAATATTTAATAATTTAATGAAAGATAAGTTTGGATTTAGGCAATAACTCAGCGTTGTGCGATGTGACATGCGATTAATATTTTTTTTTGCTTACGTTTAAATTTTGGTGAAATTAATTCAAAATAGTTTTGGAAACCCAAAAAACTTTCTTCTATAAAAAAAAATAATAAACTTAAAAACTAAAAACCTAATTTAAATTGAAATCAGCTAAAATAAACCGAATTGAAAGATATTGAAAGAATCGTAAATCAACTGTACGATCATCAAAAATGTTTATTATTATTTGTCTATGTAGTTTATTGCAGATGATTTTAGAGCATAAATATGTTTATATTAATAAAAGATAATTTTATAAATACGAAACAAGCATTTAATTAAATTTTAAATTTAAAATTAAAAATTGTCATAAAAAATAAAATAAATTTTGTTTTTTTAAACAATTACAGGATAAAAAAAATCACAGATCCAATTTAATACTAATTAATTTTATAAATGGTAGTTTAACATTTATGTACAGCGAAGGGAAGGCATAAAGAAAATCAAGTTTAGATACAAAAAAATTTAAAACAAATAAATTGAATATTACTGCCTAATTATTAACCCTTTAAAATTAACAAAATATTATGAAACTAAATAACGTAAAAAGTTTAAATGCTGCTTATAAAGCTGAAATAAATTTTTACATTACTAAAAAAGCCACCGACAAATATAAAAAATTATGAGAAGTATAATAAATTCCATAATTTAATTCAAAACAAATAAATCATCTTATTTTTAATATAAAAAAAAAATGTAACCACATATTTTGCATGCTTTAGATCCTCTTTAATGACCAAATCAACAATTACCAGATGAGGAGTATGAGTAAACGGTCATTAATATTTATTTTGAGATTAATAAAACAATTTTTAAAATTTAAATAAAATCGAGTCTATGACAACAAAAAAATGTGAAAAAAATTTATTAAAAGAAATTAAAGATGCATTAAATTTATTATTTAAACCATCCATAGACAAATATAAAAGAAATTTAATTTTTTCAATAACAATATTTTGTCAAACGCGGCCAGTGTGTCGTCCGTGCACAAAAGCGAGAGCAAATTTTGACTACATGCTCTTGTTCGACCCCAAAAACTATTGTGACAATAAAACTCATTTAAATTGAATAATTAATATAGATAAAAAAATATTCTAAACTTATGAAATTTGCACTTCAATGAATTGAAAAACGAATGCTTATTAATAGAAATGAATTAGTAATCTATTTTAAAAAACCGGTTTAATTAAAAAATGGATAATTTAAAAATGAATATTTTTACCCAAAATACATATAAATTCATTTTTCTCTAAGTACCCTGGTTTGAAAATATCACAAATTATAAATAACGGCTGGACGAAGACAAACAAAATTTATAATTTTGACTACATGCTCTTGTTCGACCCCAAAAACTATTGTGACAATAAAACTCATTTAAATTGAATAATTAATATAGACAAAAAAATATTCTAAACTTATGAAATTTGCACTTCAATGAACTGAAAAAAAACGAATGCTTATTAATAGGAATTAGTAATCTATTTTAAAAACCGGCTTAATTAAAAAATGGATAATTTAAAAATGAATATTTTTACCCAAAATACATATAAATTCATTTTTCTCTAAGTACCCTGGTTTGAAAATATCACAAATTATAAATAACGGCTGGACGAAGACAAACAAAATTTATTAGAAGATTCAACAGTCGTCGTAAACAAAGAAGTTATGATAAACAGGAACCCCCACAATAATCTAAAAACCTAAAAGGCTAATAACAAAATAATTGTTGCAATTAAATACAATTTGAAAATGTTTAACAGAGTTATAAAGGACCCATCAGCCTAGTCAACAAACAAATTTTGATTAATATTGTTAAAAATTTAAAAATACACAATTTTGTTCACAGATATAAAAATAACAGTGATCGTGTATTCTGAGTTTGAAGAAATGAAATAAGAATTTAAAGCAAAACGTTTACTGAACTAAGCAACATTGCAATTAGATGATGAATTCGCAAGGGTGGAATTTTTTTTATAATTAGCACTAAAAAGTGATACAAGTATTTATTATTTTATAAAATTTAAGTATTTGATTATCGTATCTTAATTTCAATACAAATATCTAATTTACAACAAATAACCGTATAATTTTAATATGTTCAAATGTTAAATCTAAAAAATTAATTGTAATTCGAAAACAAAAAAAAGATAATTAAATTAATTTAAAAAAAATAGTGTTTAATTGTTATTATTTGTTCAATTGCAAATTAATGTCACTCTACCTTTGGTATTTTAACCTTGTTTATTTACTTACTTTATAATTGATTTCGTGTATTTAAAGAAAAGATTATTTCAGCGACGAAATATTTCTTTTTAAATAAAAGTAAAAGTGCTTAGCATCTTCAGCAATTCCTAATTTCTTGACTAAATTTGAAACCGGATAGTTCAACTTATTAACGATATTGTTCATGTATTGTGAAGTTTTTCACTGTTAATTATTTATGTTTTTTTTTATTTGCAACATTTTACAAAGTGACACAAAACAATATATAAACAATGAAGTAAGAAGGACTTTTTCGTCAATATGAACTATGACGTTGGAATGTTTTTTCAAGACAACATAAAGGTCACAAATTAGACGGTTATCGATTAATTTTATTTGATTTAACACCGTTTTACATCCGCTTCAATTCTCTTTGATATTACTTTCATTCGCATACTTTTGCGTTTAAATGTATTCATTTTTTTCTTTTAAAATACATATCTTTTACATTAGGATGATTTAGCAATATTGGATATATTTGTAAAATAATTTTATTTTTGAAAATGATTAGTTATATTAAATTTAAACCTTATTTCAGGGGTTTTAAATATTCTTATAAATATTCGTAATTTTATATGCTGTTATATTTTTAAATAACTATTGTATTATTTTATTAAAAATAGTTCGACTTTGTATAAGTTTAGAAATTCCGTGATAATGTAGAAATTGAATCATTTTTTTATTTTAATATTTATTTTTGCCTGAAATGAAATTTTGAGTGTATCTTAGTAAAAAAATTTAACCAGAGTAAATCATACAATTGTTTAAAAAATATATATTTATTTAATATTTTTTCTTAGCAATAAAAATGCTTGACACTGATTTATTTTTAATTATTTGTTTTGAAATATTATCAAATTGGCTTTTAAATGAAAATAATTATTATAAATGACCCCGTCATTTTGGAACCAGTCGTAGACTCTCCGACCCCGCAAGTCTACGTTTAGAATTAAATTTTTAATTTGGCATCACATTGGATTTACTTATATTATAACGTTGAATAATATTATATTAAACAAACATGCCAATAAAATTAAATTTTTATTAGTTTTTGCATGTATTTTAATAAATTCTGCATCGTCTTCTTCGCCATAGAGGCTTACTTAGTCGTGTTGTCGCCCGCGACCCAGTGTCTTCATTACGCGGGGTGGTGCCGATGAGTCTTGAAGAAATTTCAGAGTTAATTCATCAAAGCGTTGCCAGTATACACCCACCCCCTTTGCCATCTATTCATTAATGATTAATCCCATTTAAAATTTTTAATTTTAATCGCATCTTATTTTTTTCTTTGAATTTTTAGTTTATCGGTTTTTAATTTTAGAATTATTCTTTGTTTGGCACAGAAGAAAAAGTAGCAAGGATTTAGTTAGCCTATCTCAGAGGTGTGACCCTGCTTTTATAGGTTTATTGCCTTGGTTACTTCCTGACATTTCAATTTGGCCATTTTATTCTTGCCAATTCACCAATTCGTTGATTCAATTGTTTTATTTCAAACTATAATTTTGTTTATGTTTGAAATTTTTTAAATTTGTTTAAAGTCATTTTAATATCTATCCTTATGATCGTGACTTTAGGAGGACACTTTTTGTATCCCTGGGGCCGGCGCAGCCGGATGAGACGGACTACGTATTAATATGCTAATTATAGTTAACAGTCAAATCAAAAGATACTATGTTTTCTGTATATAAAAATTAATATTGATATTCCTTGATTAATTCTAAATTTCAATATTTATATTTAGATTTAAAATTGATAATATTTAATTAATTTTTCGAATTGATTAAAAATTAATTGTTTAGTCACAGTCTTGACGTCGCTTAGTCTTCAATCTTTGTCTGCACCAAAGTCAGATATTCATAGAGTAAAATAAATCAAAAATCCTTTATTTATTTTTCTGTATTATTGTTGATTCAAATTTGTATATTAACGTTTTTAGATTCTAATTATTTACTCGTCGAACATGAAGACCTTATTTAACAAACTCCTCGCAACTTGTGTTACCAGCCGCTGGTACTCTAAATTCGGGATGAAATTTCAATCGTATTAAGGCAATTAATGCTTTTTTATGAATTAAATGAAAATAAAAATATTAACTATATTTTAGCCAAATAGAAAACTCAACATTAAATATATTCATTACCACGATTGTATTTATATTGCAATAAATTTTTAACAAAATTAAGCTTTATTAAGGTTTTAATAAATTATTAAAAAGTTAATGCTCACTAATTTATATAATTAATATTACTTGTTGATGATACACCTCAACAGAGTTCTCGTCTTTAATATCGTCCAAAATTTATCGTGTGAATCTGCTTTATATTTATGTTTTGTACTATTTACATTTATAACTTTTACCATACAGCTTATCAATTCGCATCTTAAACCCGTAATAGCATATGAACTCATTTTATTTCTGAGTAAAGTTATCTAAATATTTATTTTAACGAATGTTTTTGTATATGTATAATTCTTAATATCGTCGCTATGATCCGATATGCGATCTGTGAAATTTTAATAATGGTTAATGAGCAGCGGGCAGTTGATGCTGATGTGCTTTTCCGTGTTACGGCCGCAGCAGGGCTTGAATTCTTTAAAGATGCCTCAAACAAAATATAATCAATAAAATAAATGAAAGATGATTAAATCAGATCTTTTATTTTGATCATTAACTGTTTAAATCAAATTTTTTTAATCCTTAATAAATTTAATTGTGTTTTTAGCTTAATTTCACTTTATTTATCAGCCTTAAATAATTCATGAAGATAGTGTTGACGGGCTCTTGCAAAGTTTTCTTGTCGTGCTGAGTCGTTTCGCAAAATCCGCCACTATGGGCGTTTCGTAAAATCCGCCATCTCGCTGGAGAGAAAAAAGTGGGCGTTTCGCAAAATCCGCCAACGGGCGTTTCGCAAAATCCGCCACTATGGGCGTTTCGCAAAATCCGCCATTTATTTTAATTTAAACAATTTTTTTTCAAGATTTATTTACATCAAAAATTAATGTTTACGTGAATGTTTAAGCCTAAGCTTAACAAACCCGGGTGGCTTAGGCTTAGGCCTAACGAACCCCGAGCCAGGGTGGCTTAGGCCTAAGCCTAACGAACCTCAAGCCAGAGTGGCTTAGGCCTAAGCCTAACGAACCCCTAAGTCTCCAATTTTCCCCAGTTATTCTACCCGGCTTTGGAGTTACTTAAAAAAAGTCGGGTTTCCTTAATTTTAAAAAATTTCAACAGATTCAAAAACCGCATTAAATTCTCAAATGCAGATTATATTCATTTTTATATACTTTTAATATTAAGAATTTAATAATATTTTTAGTGATTTTGCGTAACACCCATTCATAGTGGCGGATTTTGCGAAACGCCCAAAGTGGCGGATTTTGCGAAACGACCTAGCACCTTTTCTTGTGCACTATGTAGCTTCCGCCAATTTGTTTTTCAGCACTATTGTTTGAATAAAACTTTCGTTTTCGTTTTTGTTTTTTTATTTATTTTTTCACCGGTTTACCCCATGACATCGCATTTATTTTTTAGTGTTAAAGCTGAAGTTTAAGCATTTCTCAGTAATTAGTTTTATTGATAGAGTGTAAAATCATTACTTTGTCATTTGTTAGTTTATTACGTATTATTTTAATGATAACAATAGCTGACTTAGTTGAGATTAAAAGTTTTGATATATTTTAGTTGCGTTTTATTGAAACTTATAAAAGTAGCCACCAAACCCATTCTTGCCTCAACCAACTAATCGTTTGGTGGAGAAATCGTTACTTTTACAAGTATATTTTGCTTCAATTATTTTTGTGACTTTACAGACAAGCTGCTGTATAAGTAAATATTCTTAACCTATTTAAATTTTGATCCAAACTAATTTTTTTACTGGCTTATGCTTTTGCTAATTTTTGAAAGAAATATTGCAATTAATGTAAGGTTGAATATTTGACGCACAATTTTTTCCCCCACAGTAGACAATTCGCTACATTCTTTTCACTTTTCTCAAAAAATTGCAAAATGCTTGACTTTGTCTTATCATTGATTTAGATAAATTATTCGTTTTTAAGAATTTTTATTTAAAACTAATAATAATTATTCTACTGGCTCCACAATTAAGCAACGTTTTTTTGGACGTATTGGCTTTAGCCTCTTTTACTTTTTTTCGTTTTGAATTAACATTTAAAAATAATTACATAAGTATTTTTGTATGTTTGAATAAGGAATTTTATGTTAAAGTTATGTAAAATTATTATTGCTTTTCATAGCCTTTGCATTTATTTCAATTATTTTTTTGATCGATTTTCTGGGGTTCCTTATTTTCGTTCATATTGACACCGAAATTAGAATTAGGATCGCTATGTCTTTGATGGATGGGTTTCATACAAAAAAAAATTCAATATAATTAGTTCTTGGTTGCTTAGTTTTAATGTTTTTTCATGACAATTGGTTCATTTTAACTTGAGAGTCGATGCAATATATGGGATATGTTAAATAATTCAATAAGTTTTTTTATAAAAAAACTGCTTAATTTATTAGTTTTGACGGATCCGCTGATGACTCTGTCTAAGAGCATTGTGGTAGCCAAGCTGGCTTGACATAGCTGTGAATGGCCGATGCATGGAGTAGTGGATGGAAAGAATAAATATTTGCTTTTTAAATTCTAGTTTTGAAAACAGTGCTAAATATTTATTTAGATAATTGACATTTAAACCTGGTAAATACGTTTTGTTTAATTCTTTTGCGAATAAAAGTTTTTTAAATATTTTTGTTTAGAGTTTTTTCTTTTAATTTTTTCGGCGAAGTTAAAGTTTATTTGACATTTTTGTATTAATTTTTATTCAACACAAAGCTGAGCGTTTACAGAATTTTTGGTTATGAAATATGTATAAAGTACTAATTTGTTTTTAAATTCAAACTTGTGCAAGTTTTGCGTGGCTGTGCACAGAAAATTGATTAATTTACGGTTAAAAAATGAATTTTAAAAAAACAATATTAACTAAAATAAATTTTTAAATAAGCATAATTTAAACTGAAAAGAAATAAAACAGATTAAAAATTATGGCCCGGCAAGATTTAAAAAACAAATAAATACAAATTAAACTATTAAATTTAATATTAAAAAAACACAAATAAATTGCATATTTTATTTTTTTAATCCCAAAAGCATTAAAAAATTTAATAACACTAAGAAAAATTATATAAAAAATTAACTATTGTAACTATTATTATATAATCACTCGAATAAAGTTATAAAGTTTTTTTCATTTTTATGTAAATATAAAAACAGCCCGAAGAAACGAGGATCTCATTTAAACTTGTGAGGACTTCCAACTTTTGATTTATGATTTGTTTAAAAACAAATATTCGCTAAAGAATTAAATACATATTTGTTCTTTTAAATAATGTTACTATTTGATGCATGTTATATTAGATATATAAAAAGTAAAATGAGAAATAAAATAAATCTATGTTATTGCCAACTTTTTGTACAGTACACCTTCATATTTCGGCAGCTGTATGTCCTTTAAAAAATATAAAATTGAGTAGTTATAAAATTATCATTATAATACTAAAGAATTTTCGAGGCAATGAATAATTCTTAGTAAAATTATTTAATAAATTTAAAATGTAAAATAGTTCATTGTTACCACCAGAAGGCGCTGAAGAATACTCCTCTCTCAACTCAATACATAAATATGCTCCTTATCAATTCTTATTATTATACAAATTCGGTAAAGGGGCGAAGTTAACCGTTTTAATAATGTAGGTATCAATGCCTTTTATGCGAGAAGAGTCAAATGAAAAAATGCTCTATAAACACAATAACTAAGATAAATGTACAACCAACTGATGCAAAAGTTGATCTGAGAAATTTAAAACAATAAATAATATAAAAGTAATGAAAAGCAAATCAATACGTAGATTAAAGATATTAAGAAATATAATGTTTATATAAATTTGAAAACTCCACTAATTTAAGCTAAAATGATTGTTTTCATTAAAAAAAATTTGAAATAGAAAACAAACTTAATAGATTCCATTTTGAGTAAGGTTTTCAAATTTTGTCAAATTTATAGATTCAAGCAGCTGACATGGAACGAGAAAAAAAACACACAGCGTATTCCTAACATTATATTTAAAAATTAATTAATAATATTTAAATCAATTTTTTATGGTGGTTTTTTAGATGACAAAATTAGTGAATAAATGAATAAAAAATAACAAACAATGCTTATAAAAACAAAACTGAATGCTCAAGTCCGCATCATGAATTTCCTCTCTCAAACATATATAAAATAAAATATTAATTATATTTTTTAATAAAATGCTATATCCACTTAAACCTAAAATTGTAAAGCGTAATCACAATGATCAGAGCAAAAAAGAAGGAGTCTTCGTGAAAATGATCAGCTGCAATGAACAGGCGCGGCAACTTCATCATCTGCAAGATACTTCTTAATTTAAATTTAAACTATTCCTCCTTAAAATTAATTTTCAACTAAAAATATATTAGTAGATTTTTAATACGCATACGCAATAAATGAAATCTAGCTGCAATTTAAAAAAAAAATAGCTAGAACGAACACAAAATAAATTAAAAATAAAATTAATAATAAAACTTAAACACTAAAAATTTAAATTAATGATAAAAAAATAGTCCAATAAAACTATTTATAAAATGTTTAGTTTTCAGGGTGGCACAGATCTGTCGCTGGACGTTAAAAAGTTGTTTAAAACGCATATATAAACAAAAAAAATAAATTAAAATAATATAAGATTTTAGAAATTTAAAATATGGTATAAATTCAAATATGATAAAATGACACGCACTCCTTTTCCGATCTCGACACAACTGCTGCAATCAAACCCGACACCGCTAAACAATACAAATTATCACTGAAGTTCAAGTGATTTTATATCACAGCAGAATGCGGACTATTTCGTAAAAGGAAACGGTTGCTAAGGAATTGGTTTTCTATTACTGTTAGCTTATAATAAATAGACAATAATTATTGGTGCAAATATATAAAACTGTTAATCAGCTACAAAACTGAAATTTCAACAGGGTATTAAAAGCTACCTTCAATTTGAATTTGACATATCAAATCTGAATTAGTTTCTTAACTAAAATTTATGAAAAATAATTTAAACTTTTGAAAGTATTTAAAATAATAAAAACTTAACAATATCTGCAATTTTAAGGAGCAAACGTTAACTGTTAAATTTTTAAACTAAAAAATTAAGACAGGCCCCACTGCTATTTTAATTGTTTTTTATTTCAAAGCAAAAAAGATATAAACGAAAGTAAATTCGTTCATTTTACAATTTCAGAATGAATAACAAAATTTTTATAAAATATAACAATATTTAAAACTTAATAAATAAAAGAAACATTAAATGATAAATTTAATTATAAACTGGTGATATTTAACGAATTTAAAATAATTAATTATTAAAATTGTTGAAAAAGGTATATTAATTCACTCTCTGTGTGAGTCACTAAAACTGAATGCACAGCGCATCGGGTATAAATTTGCTTATACTCAATAAATGATAAAATAATTTTAACGATTGATTTTTTACAAATTTATTTTTATCTTTATTCATTTGTTAAAATAAATAATCATTTACTTCATGTTGAAATTTTCGACAAACTTCGTCATCGTATAGTAAGGCATTAAGATTATTATTAATTAAAAAAAATTATTAACAGAGATAAATTAAGTTTTTCTTAATTATAATTTTATTTGTTCCTAAAGGCTGAGATAAGTTTAAATTTCGATTTTCACTAAGCATTTATTGTTCAAAACAAAGAGCCTTAAAGCATAAAATTTGCGCAATATAAAACACGCAATTATAACTGAGAAAAAAATGTTAAAACTATATAATCAAGAATACGGCAACATTATATAAAATAATCGATAATTAACGTATATAGCAGGGCTGTTATCGTGTATTTTAGAGCCGTATCCCATCGTATCGCTAAAAATCTAGCGTATCGTAATTTTGACCTGACTTGGAACCCAGATCTGGGGGGGGGGGGTCGGCTGTGCCGATAGGCGCCGCCGGAGAAACTTTTGAATTTTTACTCAATTATAACAATTATTAATTCAACTCAGTTCTCAGTTTTTTTTTATCCTTTGACTTGAATCGCTGGCTTTTGGTCTAAGTGTTTAAACTCTTTTAAAAATGATCTAAGCATGTAAAAATATGCTATTCAACAAAATTTTTACGCAAGGCGCATAAGCCACTATTGAATTTCGACCACTGAACTCATACATAATAAAATACGCAAATAAAACAACAAAGAATTACTTAAAAATAGAAGTGCTCAACCAAATTTCCACCAATTTCAAAAAGGTAGACCTCTGCAGGTTCATTTATTTGAACATTGAAATTTAATAACTTCACAATACAAAAAAAACAATATACGAATCAAATTTCATATACCTTAATTTATTAAATCTATTGAGTCCGACGAAAGTATTCAAAAGTAAATAAATATAAGAGATTACAAGAATACTTATTTATAAAAGTTAAATAATATTTATCTTTTTAAAAGGTTTTACCCTTAATTAATAAAGTATACTTTTATATAAATATCCATTTATTTTTTAATAATACATATTTTTAATATAAAGCTTACTGGAAGGTAATCACTTAATTAAAAGAAGCATATATATTCAATTATTAAAAGAAAAAAAAGATTGAAGTGTTGACTCAAAAGGGCAACAATAAGAAACTGGAGGTTGGTCCACCAATCAGAAGCTWTAATTCGAGTTGGCATGCCTTGAAAGAATAAGATCAATTAAATTACTTTCCATTACTTAAAAAAATCTTTAAATTCCATAAAATTGATCAATACTAAGTATAACTTTAAAAATAAAAACTTAGAACTATTATTAATTCGTCTCCTAATTTTGATGATAAATAAATAAATCATGTATTGAAACAAAATTTGGAAGAATAATTTATTAATTTGAGAAATGGCACAATTCTAGTCAAAAAATTATAAAATAAAAATATTTATTGATGTTTTCAACTTATTTAATTTTCATTGTTTTGCATCTCAATAGAATTAATAAAAAAACTCAATTTTTTATTTAACGAATATGCAGTCATCAAATGACAATAAATGTAAATTACAAAATAATAGTATTATATTCAATAAAAGTTGAAAACTGACAGGATTCATTATTGAAGAATTATTGTAACATAAATAATGGACAAAATCAACAAAACAGCAACAAATTTTATGATGAATTAATAAGATTCAAAAAATTTAATAGAAACGACCGTCTTCTCACAAAATTCCCTGGTCTTGGGAATAATGCTTGCATAATTCTATATAATTGTAAAGGTGCGGCATTCAGCGGTGATGTTTAGAAAAAAAGATAAAATTTATAAAATGTCTCAAAGTTTCTATTATCATAAAAAACCGGCGGGTCTACAATAAGGCACACCGAGGCGAATATTCTGAGATTGGGGAGGGAATTTTTAATAAAGTAAATATATGGCACACCAATAAAAGGTTAAATAAAAATTGCATTTGTCTGAAAAAAATAGTTAAATTATAAGACAAGGGATTGAATCCCTAATTCTCCAAAATAAAGTAAAAGAGTAATCAAATTAAAGGAATAAACTAACACTCTTAATTTTAAATTTAAATTTGGCATCATAAAATTTGAATCTTAGTCCTATCGAATCTGTCGACGAGATTTTTTGAAAATCTCGACCGGAAAAGTACCTAGATTCACGATCTATCATTTTACTTGAATTTTAGGCGGAAAACTATGAAAAACGGCCAAAAGGTTCAGAAAATCGGACAAAATACAATTTTTTTTATTAAATCTGCGCTTAAAAAATGTCCAAATGTAAATAAATAAAATTAATAAAATGTAAGTAATTTTAATGAAAAAAGTGTCAACGACCTTGACAAGTAGAAAACAACAACTCGGACAAAAGACAATGCCAACCGATTACCGAGTCACTTAAGGAATATTGATGCGAATTTGTTTATAATTGCAGATAAAATTAATGTTAGTTTTTAATAATCAAAAATTCAACACAACAGATATAAAGAGCAAACAAATAATAGCTATTAAATTCRTATTAATCAACWAAAAGGCTTGAACGCACAAATGCATATAAAGTATATGTSGTTTGAAACAATTTGTATTGTAATTTTAAAAATAATCAATGTTTGAACAACATTATCCCCTTCTTCACCATCTACTTAGCACGTGTATATAACGTTAACACAATCCACAGACCTTTCGTATTTTTTGTATTAGCCAATATTTAGATCTCTATATAAAAAAAAAGTTTGAATTAATTAATATAAAATTTTATATTTTACTTAAAAACATAAAAGACGGCGCGCATCGGTCGGATCATTTCAATGAAAATAACCATTTTCTTGAAAGCTAACCTACTTATAAGAAAGACAAAAAAACAAACTATTTCGTTATATAATTTTTAAATATTCTTTAAATTATATTAAGAGAAAACACACTCTGAAGCTTTTATCATTTAATCTGCCTAATTAGAGTTATAACGAGCACGCTAAATTAAAAAAATGTAAGATACGCTTTAAAAAGATAATAACTCATACCTTAATTTATTGCAGCTAATGCGTGTTTAATATTAGATAATAATCTTATTACAGTTTTTAAAAATTAATTTAAACATTTGCTGTTCACAAAGTGTAGGGTCACTTTCACAACAATCTGCCAAAACAAGAAGCCATAATTTAACATTATTTTATTTATGTGAGTAAACATTTTTGTATTTAAGTTCAAATTGATTGACCATCTGCACGGTGACAATAAGGTTCTAATACTTAAAAAAAGTGAATGTCAATGCGAATTGAAATAATTGGTAACAATGTTTATTTTTTAGGCTATATAGCAATTAGCATTTTGCACGCTAGTTTGCCTTTATTTAAAATTTTTAAATGCTTATTAAATAGTAAATACCGTTTATCTATTAATTCTAAGATCATACTTGGAACAATGATAAACTGTTGCTCAAGACGGATCCGGCTTCCATGTCTGGTGGATGGTCGTTTCGTTAGTGAACCCGATTCGCATGCATTCTTTATTTTTTAAATTGGTTTTTATTTAATGAATGACCGATGGTATTTTGAATTTGTTTATTCTATAGCCAAATCTTTTAATTGATTTTAACGTAATTTTAACCTTTAAAATTAATCTTTATTTTAAATTTTCACATAATAAGGATATAAGTTAAGAATAAGACTTCCGTAATCGTTTATTTTTAATCTCTGCAACTATTAACTAGAATAAGCTCCTTAACTTATAATAAATTCCATTATGATATTGTTTTCATTATTTACCACTTTATTTATTAGAATTATCTGTTTTTTAATTTTTTATGTTAAGAACTTGTATTTTTTTTGCGCCATGTTATAGTTTAAGTCCTTCCAACGGGAAAGCTTGCAGTGTAGACCTGCGATATCAACGATAAATGTTGTCTTTAATAAAAATTTAGGTAATATTATGAGTTATATTATTAAATGCTTTTGGTTGTTCTTCTAAGAGATGGAGTGTATTTACATATTTAATTAACTGTTGCGTAACACATATTCATTGTCTTTAAAAGATCTTTATTAATTATAGAGTTTCAAAAGTCAATTATTGCAAATGATCTTTGATGTGCTCATTGTAATTCATAATTATTATATCATTTTTAAAAAGGTTTTAAATGTTAATGAAGTAAAAATTTGTAATTTGAATTGTTTTTCATTTGTTTTGCATATTTATTTAGAAATTTGAAATGGCTAAAAGTTTTCCAACTGTAGGCAAAAATTTTTGTTGGTAAGCTTTGTAGTATTTTATTGTGCTTCTTAAATCTATCTATATATAAATATTTAATATTTATTAACAATAAGTTTGATACAAAAAAGTTTTGAATTTCTTATTTGCACTGCATCGATAAAAAACTGGTAGGTAAATTGTTTAATCAATATTTATCATTTTTTATTTTTGCTCGCTCATATTAAATTGATTTTTTTAAACTTATATTTTTTTAATTAAAAAGTAAATTTATATGAAAATTTAATTGTTAAATCCAACTGGCCATTGAGTCTTACGTTAAATATATGGTCGTCAAGCACAGCCATTTAAATTAACATTTATTGTGGTATTTAGCATTGTTTTTATTTTATTTTGTGTTAATTGATGATAACAGATGTTTATCAATTTTACATGCGTGAATGATATGTACCCAATTGTTATATCAAGGCATATGTCTAATTGGCTGAGTGTTGTTTCTTTTACGATATCGTTTTAAGCATTTTATGTCTTATATAGGACTTACATAAAGAGAATAATTTTCACTATTATTGTTTTATAATATAGTGGTGTTACATCTCCTAAAAACTTTATGACCATATTATTTATTAGCATGCTTCATGTGTTGGATGAGAGGAAAGCAAAATTTGTATTCAAATTTTTTGGATGAGCAGGATTGCAAATGGAGAGTGGATTATTTTTACGATTTTAAACATTTGTTTTTTCTTATTGCATCAAAAGGAGTTTCTAAATTTGTTTTATTTAAAGTCAATCTGAATTAAAAACATACATTTTAAATCACTTTCCACTAGAGATCGGACTTGGGGATCGATCGAGATTTCGATCGAGAATCTCGATAAATCTCGTATCTCGAAAAATCTCGAAAAATTAAACGAGATTTTTTCGAGATTTCAATATTTTTGTTGATGTGAATTGCCAGAGATAATATTCAATGTTGTGGGAAGATCAGAACTAAAGTTAATGAAAAAAAATACGTGGTGGCTTTTTGAAAAAAAAGTCAAATCTTGAAGCGCCGAGAAACCAGCAATGTGTTGCTGAGATTCCAATTAATGTAAAATGCATTTTTGGTTAATGTGTGGCTATTCAAGAAATTCTTGAGTCGTTGCACAATGGGTTCTTCTGTTCTTCATCGGCGACACCGATATCGCAATTGGATCGCAGACAGTCCCTTTATTTTTTAAAGCCTTAATGCTTATCGTATAATTGCCGTAAGATGTATTGTAAAATATATAAAATATTTTAATTTGTATAGATTATGTTGATATGTTTCAAATATTTGCTTTGTTTATAATTGAATAGTTTATAATCTTCTGAATAAATTTTTGTTGGACAAGAAAAACATTTCAGCTTTTAAGAATTTGACCGATTTTATTTTCTTTTTCATTCCATCAGTTATTATTGAGTTGAATCTTTCAACAATTCGTACGGGAGTAGCATCCACGTTCTAAACAAACGTCCCATTTGCAAGTCACACATCGGTCACGAACTCAATGCAATTGCTTTTAAAATTCTTGAATGCTTAATAATTGATGTTTTTAATAATTTAATTTTTTAGTTATAAATTTTTATTTTTATTTATAAATTTTGTGTTTTGGCGAGCTTATTGGACAGAGTTTGTATGCSMAGCGTTGTTCTTTGTAATAATAATCATTTAAGTCTTGTTTAAAATCTAATGTTCAAAAATAATATATAATTCGCTTGGAATATAATATTTATTTAATGATAATTTGAATTTTTTTGGTCTATATAAATAGTTAAAGCGTTTGTGTTCCCCATCCTCCCTCCCCGGAACATAAATCAGTTGTTGGCATTTTTAATTTTCTAGGTAATTATTTATCATACTTTAGTTATTTATTTATATTTGTCATTTTCATTTATTTTATTTGTCCTTTATAAAAATTAATTTTTGTTAGAGAATATTATTTCATATTTCTCTAGTTTCATCATTTGTTAAATTGACTTATAAGCATTTAAAATTTTTCAATATTTGAATTAATTTATGATATGCAAACTAAGTTTTATTTTTAAAAGGTTGAAGCAATGGCAATAATTTTACGGTGTTTTTGTTGGCTGACAGAAGGATTAAGAGTCTTTTTATAACTTTTTACTTATTTTTTGTTGATTAACAAAGTGTATGTAGCCATATGGTCTATTTTGCTTCATTTACGTAAATTTATTCAGTCATATTTGTTGTTTAAATTGTGATCTTAATTATAATATATTATAAAATTATCACTTCAAAATGCACAATTTTGACAAGATAGTATTTTAATACTTTGATTTGAGTTTTTTAAACGGTGCAGAAGAGTGACGCGTGCTCTCCCGTAGCGAATCTCAGCTTGTTCGTGTCTAAGTCATTGGCGTCAGCTCTTCTAAAGCAATGTCTGGCATTATTACTTCTCTGCCTGGCGCATAGCCAGATAGGGGTGGTAAACGGTAGACCCTTCTACATTAAAGTCGAATAAACAATTAAAGGAAAATGATTTAATCGGTTTTAGTTTTAAAGTAACAATAATTATTTTAATAGTAACTTAAAAAATTAATTTATTATGCTGTTTTTATTTGTTCACATAACTTTTCACATAGTTAGAATGTGATTAGATTATAAATGTTGTTGTCCGATGAGGCAGGAGATATATCAGTGCGGTGGCAGAACCCACTAACTACTGATCTTTCTTGATCTTTATTAGGTATTTTGATTTGCTGCCCGACTCTATTTCCACAAATACCTGGGATGGGATTCGAATTTCAGTGCGTGATTAGTTAGAAATTATGAATAATAATTAATTGGTTATAAAATGTTTTTTATCATTTTTCGTTCGATGTAGGATTTGTTTGTTCAGTTTATTAATTCATAATTCTGAAACTGTTCTTGAATAATTTTTATATATCTTTTGTAATATGAATTAGCTTTTTTTTTGGACGTGTTTGGCTCACATTTTAAACAATCAGTGGCGTTGTCGAACTACTAATTTATAGATTTATTAACATCCTCTGGTTCCGGGTTTGTGTGTAGTAGCGCCGTACGGGTGTGGTAATAATTATTTATTATATCAAAATTTTAATTATAATTAAATTCGGTATAATAATTTAACATTTCTTAAGATGTCTGCGCTATATCTTTTTTTTTCATTAAAGTTTGTTTTTAAAAAAACATTAAATTAAAAAGATTACATAATTAAATTGAAAATCAATTCTTTCGGTATACGGCCAATAGTTTTTGGTTGGCCGTTGTAAAAATATCATTTGCTTATTACATTTTTAATTTACAATTTTTTAACATTGCTATCTTTGGACTGCTCTCATTGGCAAACATATACTGACACATATGATCATTTATGTCTTTTAAATGTTTTGTTTTATTGATAATTGAGCTTGATTTTCGCATAATCTATCACAATTAATTACCCTAGGGTTTTTTTTATTAATACTTTTATAAATTTTGTTGATTCGAGAAATGAATTTGTGGTCTTTATCAATTTTATAAATGTTTTTTTTAACAATTTCGTTCCAATACCATAATTTGATAAATCAACCTTGAATACTAATTAAACAATTTTATTTGTTTATATATTTTGAATTTAAAACTCATTTTGTTTTGTGCCCGTAATCCATCTTCTCAAGCAATGACGCTTGAGGGTTCCTCCGGTGTCTGTGTACATATAGCTATAAAAATAAAATTTAAAAATAATTTTATTGTTGGGTTTAGCCAATAATATATTTGCAAACATTTTTAATTTCTAAAAGATTTAATGTTAATAAATTTAAAAATTTGGAATTTATTTATTGAATAATTAATTTTTAGTTTCTTATTCAGATGAATAATGTTTAGTTTTAAAGTTTTAAAAATTTTATATTATATATTTTTTTATTCTTTATCACCGTTGTAAATATTTTTAAAAATTTATTAAATATTGCTTCCGGAACATTCTAATTTTTTTGCATTAATTTTGTTCAAATTTCTTATGTTATTTTGTTTTAATTATGCAGAATTTAATACTTCATGATATCGTTACTTATGAACTATGATACTATTTAATCATATCCATTAATTTTTCAGTAAAGCAGTGTTATTATTTTTTCGCACCTTTTTATTAATTTTATTTAGCCTTTAGCCTTTTAATAATTTATAGTTTTATTTTAATGAAGTTTTCATTTCACTTTATATTTATTTTAATTTTTTCAGTTCAATTATTTATTATTTTCCACTTTGAACTAAAGTGTTGAAGTAATTCTTATTGTTGTTTAATACTGAACAAAGTCGTTAAAAAGTCCTTCATTCTGGGTTCCATTATATTTTTTTGAATTACAAAATTAAAATTACACATTTAATCTTATTTGATTTGAGCAAAACAGTTCCGGCACATGCACGAATTCGTCATTCAATTAAAATGAAGAAACTACGTGTATTTTGGTGGACAAATAGATATTTGTTCTTTTTTAGTTCAATTTCTTTTTTCAATCAAATGAAGATGCGGTGTTACTAATTTTGAAATTATTAACTATTGAATAATTGGGTATACAAATTAATAGAATAATAAGCTCACTAGCCATTATGCTCCCCATTGTTTTAGATTTTATTATGTAAAATATGTTCAATTGTATTATTAACACTAAACTATCAATTGCTTTGATCCAAAAATTTGTTTTTCTTACATCAAAACTGGCATATTTTTTTTTACTTATTGTTAATAATCGACAAAATTAAGGAACATTTATAACATTTATGTTCAATTTTCTAATAATTTATAGTTGTACGAGAGAATTGTATTTTTAACTAGTCTAAAAATAAAAATTTTATTTAGCCTTTAGCCTTTTAATAATTTATAGTTTTATTTTAATGAAGTTTTCATTTCACTTTATATTTATTTTAATCCTTTCAGTTCAATTATTTATTATTTTCCACTTTGAACTAAAGTGTTGAAGTCTTCTTATTGTTTTTTAATAGTGAACAAAAATCGTTAAAGAGTCCTTCGTTCTGGGTTCGTTTATAATTTTTTTGAATTACAAAATTAAAAATTACACTTTTGATTTTATTTGATTTGAGCAAAACAGTTCCGGGTCAATCTCCATCCATAGCCTATCGTTCAATTTGATGCGGTGCAAAAATTTAATTTTTATCATACAGTGAAATATTTTTTATTTATTAATCGAATAGCAATTTTTGTTTGTTTTTAATTTTAATATATAATTTCAATGATTTTGTTACAAGGCCTTTCATTTTGGATTACATTACAATTGCAACAGAATAAGCGTATATGACATTTTACATATTATCCTATTTGTTTCAAAGTCTGTGAATCATATTTTTTTAAATTATTGTTGCTCAAATAATGGTTAATTGAAAATTTAGGTTTTACTATTTTCGCATTTCAGTTTTGTCATCTTTCTACTATTATTTTAAATTTAAATTAAACTTTATATGATTAGATTATTATTCTAGTTTTATCCATTTATTTAATTCAGTTGAATATAAATTGTTGATCAGAAATTTTAAAGATGTAAAACGATGGCAACAAGATCGTGTAGTTGATCTTTGTGAGGCTCTTAGATTTTAATTACATAATGCTTAAGCGCTAATATGGTGAGTCATGATAGCCTCTATTTTTTATGAAACCTAAATCTGTAAACTATTGTTTTTATATAAAATTAATTTTATAATTGCGAGTATCACAYTGTTTTTTTTGCTTTTATTTGGTTTTGGTTTTATTTTTTTGTCAGTTGAATTCAATATTAATAACAATATTAATTTAAATCAATTTCCCATTATTTGCAGATTAAGGTAGAATTAATTCAGTGTCGTAAAATCTCAGTCTGGCCTTTGGGAAGTCGAATATTTTTCTTCTTTTTTTTGKCGCTTTTAATGAGCCGTGATGAAAATAGACATAATTGAGAAATATGAATCCGTGCTTCGAGACGAATGCTTACAGTTAACAGTATGCTAAAGATCGTAAAATTTAAATTGCGTTTATTACCACCTCTTCTACGTAGAACCGGTATTAWATTGAGCAAAGAGCAGTCATCGACCGAATTTGTTCTGTTAAATGCAGATATTTTATAAATTGTGCTTCAACATACTGTATAAAAATCTTGCCTTTTACATTGTTAAGCCATTTAAACCTTTATTTTTAGGAAAAACACTCTTTAAACCAATTTTGTCTATAGGGGTTTATGAGTGTTTTTAATTTATGTATCATTAATATTTTACGTCTTTAACTTTGACTTTTTTATATAAAATTTGTTTTAAAATGTGATTCCTCTGAATATATAATCCATCCAGAAACATTCCCTCTGTGTATGACTCATTTCGCATTTATATCCTTTATTGAAATTCTTTTTTTTATTTCCAACCTGTAGTCCTTATTTAAATGTATAATTTATTTCTTTTGTTTATTAATTTTTAGTTTCTAAATTACGATTAATTATATAAAATTATTGAATTAATTCAATTTATTTTKTTATTTGGTTAGAAACTTTTAAATTGTCTCCTTTGTGCTAAAGCCGTTCAAATGTACTCTCATATTCTTAGTAAAGAACCGTATATATWTTTTTTATTCTTAATTGTTTATTTGTTGTTTAAAATTTTAACACTAAATTATAATATTATTCATCTTATAATCATTTTTTAATTCTTTTCCAAATAAGTTCAGTAAAATAATAAATTGACTAAATTTAATTTTAAATACAATATTATTAAATTCAAATTTATTGTTTGCTATCAGGTATAAACAAATTTAACATTTATTTTTACAATTATCGTTATTTTTCAGAGAGCGGAGAAATTTCTGATAATTTTGAGATGGACGAACGCCAACAACTCTCGCTCTTTTGTCGTAGACGGATGACCAGATTGGCAAACGGCACCAATCGTTCTGGAAAATTAAATTGACCCAAGCTGAAAATATTAAATAAATAGTTTTTGAATATGGATTTATTCGAGATAAAATAACTCAATAATCAAAGAAAAGCTTGAAATTTTTATTATTTTTTATGGAAAGAGTTTATTCTTGTTGAAAAAACTTCAGTTGCGCTGGGTTTTTTAAAATGCGAATTAGCAGAGTCGATAAATTTAATGAAAAACACGCGTTGAGAGAGCACCAGAAATTTAATAATTATTAGCTCCGCTGTCTAAGATTAGTTAAAAGGTTTTTTAGCTTATATATTTTAATAATTGTTTAATACAAATCTAAGTTTATTTAAAAAAACTTATGTTCATCATCAAATAAGTTCAGAATCGGCAGGTTGGGTCTGAAAACTAAAGATAACGGGCATGGTCGTGCGCACAAGAAAAAACTCCAGTACAGGGAGTTTTGCCAAGGACTCCAAGGTGCTGAGACATTCATCATATAATTTATGAAACTTTACTTTTAAAAACTTTTGTTAAATTCAAATAACTATAAATAAAATGGCTACTAAAAACTACTGAAGCAAACAAATTATATACAAAGTGAAGAATAATTGAATTTATTTAAATTTTATTTTTCGTATAAATTTAAAATGACTTTATTAAAAATTTAATTAAAATTGTCGTAATAGACAGACAGTATGTTAACTCGCACATGCGCACAGTACAAGGACAGGTCGTGTAAGCATTGAAAACGCCGCGACTTAAATAAAGTACTATGGTTTCAAGTATTTTATAAAAGGAGAAACAAAACATTATACTCCATTTATAAGACTGAGTACCCTCATTTATTGAATCAATTACATATGATTAATTTGAATACTGTTTATTTTTTTATTAAAACATGCAAAAAGAGTTAATATTAAATCCATAATTAAAAGTGCCATTGCTGTAAAAATTGTTATAAACCATTAAAGTTTTATTTAATAAGATGAAAAAAGTAAAAAACATAAATTAGATAAATAAAACAACCTTAAATGTAAAAATAGTCAGCCTTTAAAATACCAACCCAATATTTAAAAAAAAATGCCAAATAACTTAACAAAATCGTATAGCGTTATGCGGTAATCGAACGAATTGACAACAAACGCAGCTTTCGCGTGATAACAATCTATAAAAAACAATTATAATCAATAAATATAGTGAAATAACAACCAAAAAATAACTACAATTTAAATAATGGAATGTTTTATCTTTTAAGATTAGGTAAAACGAACCCGGTACCGGGTTACAATGAGTAAATACATTTTATGTTTATAACAAAAGCATTCATTATATTTTATGCTTTAAGTTATTTATTTTAAGGTGATTTTGTTCATAAAATTTCTTAACAAAGTTTTTACAACAACAAAAGAATAAATGAAAAATCCTTGGTCTGAAAATTAAAGAACTACCGGATGGAACACATAAAATAATTTAATAAATTATTGGATCAAATCTAAATAATAGTTAAATGTTAGAAAGCTACTTGTAGGATATTATCTTAATTTATTTTATTTAAATTATAAGAACCAATTCATATTTTAGAAGCAATTAAAAGCAAAACAATATATAGCCTGACAAAATAAACAATTTCAAATTGTTTGATCGAAAAAGCACAACAATCAATGGAAATATGGAAAAGGCAAATACATATCTGAAACCAGGATATATTACTTCCAGAGCAATTGAAAATGTAAAAATCAAAAGAAACAAATTAATATGATTCAACTTAAAAAATCGAAATTCGAAATAATCTTTCTGTGCAACATTCTCAACATCAAATTACTAATAAAATTAACAAGGATATCCATCCCGACAGAATACGATTTCACCATGTTAGCGACCTGTTAAACGACCGATGAATTTAAATATTTGAATAATATAAAACAACGGTGACATCGTCTACATTCAAGCAAAATGTTTACGTGTGGCCTTAGCGGTTGATTGATCATCAATTATGGTCAGCACGGAATGATCTTCATCCCATACTTTGCCGTATTAATTTGTTATTTAAAAAATATTTATTTTAAATTATTTAAAACAAAATATTACCATAAAAGTATAAATGAGATTAAATAAACTTAAATAAATTAATTGATTGTTTATTTAATTATTAAAATAAATCAACGTTATAAAAATGCTTTTCTCCTTTCGCTGGACTTTTGCGACATCTTTGTATTTTAATAAAACTTAATAATCTAAAAAGCACATAAAACTAAACTTGAATTCGGCATCAAAAAATAATTATTTTAAAATTTTTTATTAATTTAATACAAAAATGAGGCCGTGGATTATTAACAAAGGAAAGTGGGAAAAGCGGTTTTACGTAAGGATATAAAACTAAATGTTTGTGAAGTGTAAATTTAAGAATATATCGTAAATTTAAGAGGTCAAAGTAAACTTTGAGCGTTTTAAAGAAACAAAGGAAAGCTCTGATCGGCCGCAGGAAAAACGAACTATTATAAGGGGATATAAATTAAAAATAACAAAAAATCAAGCAAGTCTTCAAAGCAAACGCTCGTTATCCTTTACATCGAATCGGTCTTTGGCAGATCATTGTTTAAGCAATGATCCATGGTTTATTCATTAATATTACTGTTGGATGACTCTGATCGAAGACCTTTATTAATATAATCTTTTTTCTTCATTGCTTTCTTTATGTAATGTTAGTTTTTGAGCATAAGTTTGAGAAATAAACAGGTTTTAAAGAAGCTGTATAAAATAATATGATTTTTTAATTTAGGCCATCCTTTTTATTTTTTAATTATTAAATTATGCTTACCTATTTGGGGTTGTCAAAATTTACTTATGTTATTTGGAGTTGTATTTAATGCTGAAGTCAGTCTAATTTCATCCAAGTCATGCATCCTTTTTTGGGGTTTAATTTTCATTTTGACTTTTTCTGACCATTTTGATTCGGTATTTTATCGCTTGTATAATATTTTGTTGTATTATTTATTGAAAATTTTACCTTGAATCTCGCATATTTTTAGTATTTTAAACTTTTTTAAGTAACTTTTATCTTGCTGACTTTTGTTTACGATAACTGCTGAAAAGCAGAAAAAAAAATATTGGGCTATTTTTCCCAATTAACCAACTTTTGATTATGGTAGTGGCAACCATTTGGTGGTGGTCGAGCAGTACCGAAGTTTTTTAAACAATGTATCGATTTAAATTTCTGTAACCATTACACAGTTACATGATATACTAATGTAATGAACATAAATATTTAATTAAATTTTTACAACTAAAAATAAACCAAAAAATGATTTTCATAAAAATAAAACTTATACTCCTGCTGGCACAAAAAATTTCAAATAAAAAATTATTGGAAATTCAAGTACCCATGTAAATCTGACATTTAAATTTTAATCAATTTTACATATCAATTAATTTTAAAAATTTCGAGCAACCAATTGAAAATTGTCATAATAGCAAATATGAAAATTAAAAGTTGAAAAATTATGCTTCCTTTACATACTTTTTATCGCATTTTTTATGTAAAATCCAATTTTCCCCAATCGAAGAATTGGGCGGCGTTTGCTCGTTTACAGTTATATTTAGATTTTTTTATAAAGCATATTGTAAATTTTTTTAGCAAGATTTCGACGTATATTTGGTCAATCCTTGAACGATGTAAGAGTCTCTTTGAATTGCGCAGTGCTGGTCTGGTTTATAAGTGATTCTCTCTTATTTTTATTTTGATCATATTTTTGTATTTTCTTTATCATAATGTCAATTTTTTTATTTACATMGAATGTTTTGCTAATATTATGTAAATTTTATCGGTTGCCCAAATTATTTTCATAACATGACCAAAGAAATTTAAAATTGAACAGGGCAAAAATTCGCCTTTTCATTTGAATTAGGAAAATTGATGCCAATTTAGAACCTTTTAATAAATATATTTGGTATTGCGTTTTTTTTCATTTTTTAGTTTTTTGTTTCTAATTAAATTATTTTATAGACTTTTCTTTGTTGAAGTAAATCTTAATTTTTAGTTTTACAAAATTATATTAGATAATTTAATTAGGGATTTAGAAATTATTTTGTATTAAAGTTTTTAAAACAAAAAAAGAATTTATGTCATTTTAAACTTTTTATCATCAGAAGTGATTTTTAGTTCGTAATTACTGATCACAATACCAGCAAATCACCAAGAAATGAATTTAAGGAAATTCGATTTTAAGAAAATGTGTTACAATTTCAGCTTTAAATATGTCATTAAGGATTTAGCACTTAATATTAGCCATTTTCGATGTTCTTTTAAACAAAAATGAATAAATAAAAAATATTAAAAGTTCCATATTTTGGCGTCAAAAAATCACCAATCAATTTGTTACTAAAAAAACGCAAAATTGATTAGTTAAACAAAAATGAGTAAGATTGAAGAAGGTGCTATCGTTTCGCTCGCCCCCCCCCACCCCGCCATGTAAAATCAATTATTCGCTGATGGGCGGAAAGCATTCCCCTTCAGACACTTTTCGTTTAACGTAAAATTAAACAAATTAGGGCTGAAGAAGTCAATTTTATACAATTTGTATATTTTTTTATCTCAATGGTTTTACAATAAATAGAACAAGGTTTTATATCAACTGTATTTTATTACCACRCAAATGTATACCCTTATTTAATGAATATTTTTTATAAATATTTAATCAATAGCGTTCATTGCGTCTCGCCTGTTGTTTTCAGAAATATTCATTTAGTCAAATTTGGTTTAAATATTATCTGTATTCGAATAAAATTATTGATAACGTAACACATATAAATGCTCTGCGTTTTCAAAAAAATGGGCTAAAACAAATATAATATAAAAGCGGCAGTTTTTTAAATTATAAAATAAAAGTATGAAAAAAATACGTGCTAATAACGTATCAAAATAAAAAAACAATTATTCTATTACAAATCAATAAGTATGTTTAAATAAAATATTCACAATAATATAATAAAACTAAAAAAATCCAGATAATACCTCAATCACACCATGAAAATTTTATTTAAGATAGCGATCAATTTACAAATTATATCAATTAACGAAAAGTAATCAAGGCAAGTTTATTACGACGCTCCGAAGGGCGTACAACAAACTAAGGCAAAAACGTTAAGCGACGTGCATGCCGGCAATATTGCAATTCAAATACTAATAATTTTAATTTGGTCAACTAAAACTAATATTTAATATAAAATTAAAATAAATAAAAATTACTTTAGTCCATCTTGCAAATTCTTTCCCATGATACTAGAACCATATTAATCTCTCCTAGAAAATTCTAATATTATATGGATGAAATTCAACGTTAAATTAATATATTTTACAAAAATTTAAAAAACAATAATTTGACATAAAAGAAAGAAAAATATAATAAATACAAAATTGTAGGCAATAAACCTTATTTTTTCATAAGATCAAAAAAACTTAATTTACCAAAAATATTAAATATTAATTCAAATTAATGAAGAMAACAATTTTTTTGTATATCAGATATTTTTGTTAAAAGATAAAAATAAAATTTAAAGCATTTCAAAAATATAAATAATTTTTAAAGCTATATTATTTATTGTCATCAAATAGTAAATTTAAAAAATACCAAAATCTTTGTTTCCCCCGAGGACTGGCAGTGGATTAGTGAACTTCGAAATATTAAAATATAAACGCAAATTTTCCAAATTATTATCATAAAATAAATACTAAAAACATTACATATACAAAAATTTAGTGACTGTATGGAGAGCTGTGCGCATCGTACACGCTTCGTGGGCATTAATCCTTTTTTTATAAAAAAAGTTTTCATCGTTTTTATTTTTGAATTTCAAGATTATTTGAGCCGCTGCTGATTCTGAAGAGATCGCGAAGAAGTAAGAGATGTCTTGAGAGTTTTACAAGAGTCGCTAACCTCACTAAATAACGACGACTTAATGAGAAACTGCTTTTAATGGTCAAATTGAAAATAAAATAAATAAAATTTATATATAATTTATTAAAAAACCAAAAGAATGAATAGCGAAAAAGCAGTACCCAATAAACGAAAAGCCAGAATATTAAAGCTTTGGCGATCGCATGTCTTGTTTTAGCAACAGCAGGGTACCAAACCTTTAACATGAGCAAACGAAAAAAACTAAATAAAAACTTGTTAAAAATCCTAAAAAAACACACATAAATACCCCCAAAACCCTTGAAAATGGAGGGAGACTAATATGGATAAACTAAAAAAACTGAAACAATAATTAATGTATTAAATTATAAATCCAATGTTAACAGCGCAAGCGTACAAGTTTAAATTTTTTAAATTTTAAGATTTGTAATCACTTTTTATTCGTTGAATGGTGTATTTAATTATATTGAAACTGATTGCACATTGATAGCAATAAAGCCGGCCTTTTAAATTTAAAAACGAAATTTTTAATTTTTAAACCGCTTAATAAGTTGTTAATGTAAAAACTTGTCCTATTCAGAAATAGGGTTTTTAAAATAAAATAAATAAACAACATTTCTTAGACTGTTTGGCGACAACCCTTTAATAAAACCTTGTTACACCTCATTGTAATTTTAATAAATGTATAAAAAATTCTTAATTGAGTCAAGAAAGATAAAATTGTTTAAAGAATTAAAAAACACAACAAAATCTTAAAATAACAACTTTTTGGTCAAAAAGTGAAATGGATTACTGTCAACAGAAAAAGTTTGGGAGACAAGTATGTAAAAACAACATAAGATTAGTTACCAAAGCAGTTTTGGCAGTTCTGCAGAATGTCTAAAATGAAAGTTTACTAAATCATTATTAATTATGTTAGATACACATAGATAATCAATAGACACACAAATATTAAAATAATAATTTTTTGTTTAAAATAACAAAATTGAAAGACATTAATTGCATTATATAAAACGATTTTATTATTTACAATTTTGTACAAAAGCATAGAAAAAATTACAGAACCCCAAACTTTAAAAATACGGTAACCTTTGTTAATGTACAGCACTTCTACACAGTCACCGGGTGAACAGAAGAAAGCCTGAAGCGAGTAAACAGCCTGACGATATKGGAAAACAACGTCCTTTACGGAGTGTATTCGGAGCTAATTATAATAATAAATTTCTAAGTAATTCCAAGCTTTTTAGACATTGCCTTACCAACGGTAGCTCGTTGCAAAACTTTTTTTATGGAGTTGATGTATTTTTCTCAAAATTTTTTTTGTTGCGAGTGATTATTGGCATAAAAATAAACAAACCATTCATAAAAACATTTTTTACATAATTTTATATAAAAGTCCAAAGGAAAAATTAAATAAAAAACAAGACATCAATTCGCGGTTTCTTAAAAGCAAGGCAAGAAATACATTAAGTTGGATTTGTACTTCAGAATGGAAAAAAATAATTAAACTTACAATTTTGAACAATAAAATTTTTATTAAAAAATCAAATAACCCATAAGGAAAGAAACACAAAAAATGCAAAATTATACTAAATAAACTTTATAAAATTAAAAATGTTTTTAATAAAAAATGAACACAGGTGTCAAAACCGATACAATAACAATTAACATATTTAATTTTTTCATTATCTAAATAAGCATTTTAAAATGTTTTATACAAAATAATGTTACGCATACAAATATGAAGTCCGTCATGGACGCAGACATTGCTTTCGTAGATTTTGATATAGAATAAGAAAGGCAGCATGGAGAAAGATATGAATACAAGTTTTAAATTAAGCAAACGATTAGAGATCGACGGATTTGTGCATGGCTGCCTCTTTTTTCTGATTCTGAGTCTGCACAACGTTTTCTTGATGTTCCAGTTTAGAGTACGAAATAAGCAGTAATTACTGCATTAAATTAAAACAATAAAATATATTGCTAGTTTAAATATTACAATATAGAATAAAAAATGATTTTTGTATATTGGGAATGCAAAAGTCAAGTTTTAAATTGATTTTGCATTATTTGAGGATGCAAAAGTCAAGTTTTAAGGTTGTATTTTTTGAATGAAAATTTAAGTTTTAAATTGTTATTTTTGAGAAAGCAAAAGTCAAGTTAAGGTTGTATTTTTTTGAGAAAATTTAAGTTTAAAATTGAGTTTTGTATTTTTGTGCAGTCCGTTCCTTAAAGAAAGACAGCAAAAATCGCGGCGGAGAAGATCAAAGAGCAAATCCTCTCTATGAGAGGATGATTCAAATGATCTTATTGGATTATCCGATCAACGTTTTAAACAATCGGATAAAATTTATTATTTTTTTTAAATCATTTAAAAAATGCCTTTGAACTAAATCAATAAATTAATCTAAAAAAAACACGGTCAAGAAAGTTCTTTTAAGTAATAATTAAAATGCTAATAACATTTGACTGTAATCTCGAAAAATTTAAAAAATCAACAAAATTGCTGACGCCACATTTAAAATCAAACAAAAAGCATTTTCCTTTATTGGACATTGCTGGAAGTGTTAAAAAATATACAAAACTTTATTTTTAATTGCATTTCTGTTGAACAATTTTTAGAACCATAAGATGTCACAGCCTTGATAAAATACAAATCTACATATCTATCAAAGGGTAAAAAATCAAATTTATCAACAAAAAAAAAGTATTTGCTGAATATTAGGATGGACGGACGGTTGGTTGGGTTAATGTGCGTTGATGGAAAATATACCTAGTAAATTGGCCATTTCCCCTTCTGCTACGCTTGACAAAATTGTAATGTTTTCCCCATTCGGGATTGAATGAATTGGTAAGCAATATGACAACAAAACTCTCCTTGTTAAAAATTGAATCTATAAAAAAACTGTTGCGACAAACGCAATTCTAAAAGTTAATTTAAAAATAATAAACAAAACTAGTAGTCTCATTTAAATAAAGTAAATTTAAATATAAGAAAACTATAAAGATGATAAAGTTTGGTATACCTTAAAAATAAGTTTAAATTTAAATATCTATTTTTAAATTTCATTTATCTCAGAAAAATTTATGAAAAAATCAAAAAAAAAAATTGATTCGTATCCGATATATATTGTTTTAGTAAATACAATGAAAGTGAATTGAATGTAGTTCTTTAATATTGCAGTTTTTTCAGAAGCATACTTTTAAAGATTAATGTTTTCAAGATTTTTGATATTTAAAAAAACTCAGATGCAACGTAAATAAATAGAAAAGGGTATATCTGTCAGCTTATTTAAATAAAGTATAAAATATATAAATAAAAATTTTAAAAAAGGAGTGAGCGCCAACTGGATAACAACGTCTCGTAGCGCCAGCTACAGAAGGCGGGTCAGTATAAATGTTAGATAGACCAAAAATAAAATACAGAAATTTAACGAAATAACCAAACTCTTTAACTGATATTATTTTTGATTAATAAAATATAATTTCATCACAAAATTTGATAATTTAAAAATTCTAAAAAGCATCATGGATGATGCAGAACCAAAGATATGCTGGCAGCAGCTTCCCGATGAAAAAATGATATTTGATTATCTGACTAAATTTAAACTAAAGATTAATTCTAATTATCTTACACAACGTCATTTATGAAAGCGATCAATTCTGGAGCAACCCGACAAGTTAAAAATAATAATATAAAAAAAGTTACACAATGTATTCACAGAAATTTAAACATATAATTAACGAATTTATAAAAAGTCAAAAAAATCAAACCCAAAATTCCGGACAGCTAATTCGGAAATAAATGATGCAACATAAAGAAGAGTCACTGAAACGCAGCAACTACAGCAAGAATTAACGACAGAAATCTTTTATAAGTTTATGAATAGAAGAATCAATTTTACATAAAAATGTAGCAAATTTGTTGTTTGCGAAAAATAAAAAATACCAATTAAAAAAACAATTATTCAAATTTATTTTTTTGAAATTTTAGTGTTAGAAAAAAAAGATTAAAATTAACTATAAAAACGGCTTACCAGTACAACAAAAAACTCTAATGCACTTATACTTGAAAAAGATTGTATCACAATTAAATAAAGTCGTAATGTATTGGGGCGGCTGGCCATGGTCCAGCCGTGGCAGTGGACATGGCACACCGGGGCATTGCTGCGGTTGGGCGCCATGGCTGCCGTATCTGTTTTAAGTAAAATAAAATAAAATAAAACTACTTATTATCAGATTTACAGAAAACCCTGGCCGATAAAAGCACAACGACTGCAAATATTGAAACCAGAACGGTTGCACTTCATGTAATTAAATGAAAAAGGTTTAAATCTAAAAAATAATAGAATTAAATTTTTTTAAATCAGCTTCAAAACAAGAGAGAGGCATACAAGCATTGATACGGATGATAATCAAAGAATAAAAAAATATTACTCACAAAAAATATTGATTAAATGGTAGTCAAAGTAAAATAACACCGAATAAACATAGCTCATTTCTAAAAATAACAACAAAAAACATTTTTGCTCATATCCCAATTGTTTTAAATACTGAAAATAAAAAACTATCCAAAAGAAAAGTGATAAATAACTTGAAAAGAAGTAATTTCTTTACTGGAGTTTTATATATTTAAAAATACTAAATTCAATCAAAAAATACTTTGTTTAATATGTCTAAAATCATACACCGCGAAAAGCGATTGAAAAGCAATGTCTGTTTCGTCTCGTAACCCAGAGTAATGCACTGTATCATCTCACAAAGCATTTTTTGGTATATATTACACATAAAACTGTTTAAAAATTAAATGTATCTTCAGATGACAAAAAAAAATTTTCCAAAACAATACAAGATCTTTCAATTAATATATAAGATGAAATAAAAATTAATCACCAAAATTCTATCGTGTTACTAAGTAAAATGAAATAATAAAGAAATATTCAAATCCGATTATTAAACAACAATTAAAATAATTTGAATTAAAAAGGATTCAACGTTAACTGAAATAAAATAGTTAAATACTCAAGGAAATCAATATTAATTGCTTATACATAATGTGGAGATCCAAACACGCCAAATACACTGAATACGGAGTAAATTTGGGGGAAAAATCACTGTTAAATATCGTGAAACATTAAAGTGTTAATGAAATAGTTCAACTAAAAACAAATTCATCAAARATCTAACATATTACAATTTTGCAGTTTACTCCGAACTTATTCAAACTTTTTTTGACTCGACATTGAACAAAAAATAATGAAGTAATTGAGAAAATAAACCATAAAAACGAAAAAAAATTAAATGTGCATTTTATTAGATTTTATATGGAAATATTTGAATTAATTACATATTTTATAGTCGATTTATGGCAACTGTTAAAAATATTACGGAATTAAGCAAAATTACAATGGAACAAAAAAGACTAGTAAAATCATTAGATAAATAAATACAAAGGAGAATTAACATTTCCCTAATTCAATTAGAATATTAAAAAAATTAATCAGAAGCACCGGGAGTAGCATCCGTATACGAGGAGTACATAATCATTTGTACAAACCGGAACGTCAATTATTTAAAGCAAAAATTATCACAGAATATTAAATTTATATAAACTGAAGAATAATAGAATACATTAATTTAAGTTTTATTCGTATAAATTTAACATAACTTTGTTTTATTAATTTTCAATAAAAAATAAAATTATCAAGTGCTTTATAGATGCAATTTTCTAGTGTTAAAAATTACAAGAATAAAATATTAAAATCTATGAATTAATGTAGTAGCGAATCATTTTTGTTGTKAAAAGGCAAAAAATGACATTTCTGTGTTCGTTCAATWATATTATATTTAATACTTTATATTAAATTTAAGACAATATGCAGAATCCCACCTGCGGCAATGACCATCACTTTTGGGTTGGAACAAGCATTCGACTCAAGGTGGTAATTGCCTAATTCAACAAACAAATATAATTTTACAATATAATCAAAAATAAAAAACCTTTCATAAAATTTTGAATGCTACTGAAAAATGAAATGGAAACAGGGCTGCACGAAATTTCGTTTCYTTTTCGTGTTTTTCGTCGTTTTCGTGGTTTTTTGGGTTTCGTTTTCGTCCTAGAATTTTTTTTCGTTTCGGTTTCGTTTGGTGGGTGGTTCGGCACTGCCGATAAGCGCCGCTAAATTTTTGAAGATCAAGTAGCACTATTTTCGGGAAATTCTCATTTTCAAAAAATAAGAAATTTTCACAAAATTCTAAATATGGCAAAATTGTGGCATTTGCCATAAAAATAGGGCAAATTGGCACCCCTGCTCATCCAAAAATTTGTTAACGATTATTTTACTTTTCCCTTTCGGTTGATCAATGGTTTTGCCTATGATTAAATTTGATTTAAAAATTTTCGTGTTTTTCGTTTTCGTTTCGTACGAAAACGTATATTTTTTCGTTTTCGTGTTTCGTTTTCGTCCTAGAATTTTTTTTCGTTTCGGTTTCGTTTTCGTAAATGAAAAAAAAAAATTTCGTTTCGTGTTTCGGTTTCGTCCTAAAAAATTTTTTTCGTTTCGTTTTCGTTTTCGAAAATGAAAAATCCTGTTTTCGTGCAGCCCTGAATGGAAACGTCAATAGTTAATTTTACTAATACAACTTGATTTATACAAAAATCTACTAAAATAAAACAACAATTAATGCTTTAAAATGATAAAAACAAAAAATATCAATATTTAAATAATCATTAAAAACTGCCAAAATCATATATTAGATGACGATCWGGCTGGCCCTAGTAAGTATATTTGTAACAATTTCTCTAAAATAAAGACATTTAACGATGCTGCAAAAATTATTTTTTAAAAAGTGTTTTAATTAAAAATCAAATGAGCTGACATAAATAAATATATTTGATTATCTGACTAAAAATATAATAAAATGATAAACAGAGATTAAAAAACCCAATTAATGATTTATAACCTATTTATAAACAATCGAACAATGATAAAAAATAAAAATGATTTTATTATAATACCAGAATTTAAGATTATAAAGGATTAATTAAAAAAGTTTTTAAAARATTATTAAGAGTTGTATGTGACAAAAATAACAACAACAACATTCATCATAAATTTATTAAAACCCCAGCTACAACTTCTTGCTTTAAACAATTAAAATTCAAATGACTTGTCGATTCGCAGAAGTTTCACTTGACGCAAATTTGGCCACCAAAAGATTCCATAATAAAAGTCAAAAGCTTTCATAAAAGGTACAAATAATTACTTAAAATCGTAAAAGATTTAACCATTATTAAACGCTAAAACGATACCTTAAATATAAAAACAACAATTAAAAAATAAGGGCTGATTAAATAGTAAGTTGCTTTTAGCAACTTATTTTTTTCATTTTAATTATACAATAATCGTTAATAGTATCAGGGCACGTATGCAGCCGAAATAAGAAATACTGCTTTAATGAAGCAGACACTGCGTCGTCTCTTTTTTTCTACCTATGACGGACGAAGTAACTCGAGTACCAATCGAGTGCGAAAACTTATAGAAACTTAACGTTTCTTAAGCCAAATATAAAAAAAACAACGTATTATTCGCAAACATAAATAAAATAAGACACAAATAAAATATTAAATTAGACATGTTTAAAAATTAGTTTTTATTAAAATGTCATGATGCTGCAATTTATTTATAGAACAATGATCTTTGTATATCCGTTAATTAAAACATAAATAAATATCGAAACAGATAATGCTTTTTTAGTTATCCTATATTTATAATTTAATTTAACTATACTCAAGCTATAAAAATGCAATAAGTCTGAAAAGATTCTTGTAGCTAAAAATATTCAAACGCATAATGTCTCTATTTTATTTGCCAAATGCGGTGAAATATGAACTAGTCTTTCAATTGTTTTAACTRATTCGGAGAAACGAATAAAGCATTTTTTAATACCATTTATACCCAGTCGAAAGACTCGCCAAACACAACACAAAAGGAGGCCGCCGTGCTTTCTCCCCTGCGGGGGAAAAGGCCAGAAAACAAAAAAAAATTACACGTTTTTAGAACACCGCGAATCGTTGGCGAAGCGCAGCAATTAGGGCGGGCGACAGTTATTACTAGCGTAAGAAATTGATAAATTCCAGATAAATCCTAACAAAACAAATTTAATCAATTCAGAAAGTATTATTTAAACTTAAATATTTGGTTAAAAATATATAAAGTTACAATACTGAATTAAATAATGAAACAAAAGCAAATATAAATATAAAAATAATTAATTAATTCAAAATATTTATGCATTTTATGATAATATAAGTAATACAGTTAAAAAAAGCAACCTATTTATAAAAAATTTAATTATTATTTAATTGTAAAAATATATAAAACCAGCATTTGATTGGTGTTTAATCTATATAAAAATTTGTACGCATGAAATATATTAATCAATTTAAAATATTATCAAACATATGATAAAAACTTTTCTTAATTTCAAAATACTTCGAATGAATAATTGATTTTAAAGTAATATTGTAAATTTATATTAAGCTGAATTAACTAAATTAAGTATAATTGCATTTAAAAGGTGCAATTAAATTGTACATAATGTTATCTCTCTCAACTTTCGTCGAGGAAAACCGAATTTTAAATGTCAGAGAAAAATCATAAAATTACTAATGAATTTTTGAAATTTTACTCCAGAATAATAATTTATTGAAATTAAATCTTCATGTTTAAATGAACTAACAAATTATATATCTTGGGATTATGGACAAAAGTACTTTTTACTCAAGCCGGCTTAACTAGGGAAGGCCGCGCTGTACCACAATGCACTTTTCAACAGACTCATCAATCGATCTGTCAAGGACTAAATAAATATAGTATTTTTTTAAACAAAATTTACGATTGAATTATTTAACACAGTTCATTTTTAAAAATAAAATTTGCACCGCACAAAGAAATATACGGATTTAAATGATAACCATCTATTGAACCTTTGTGTGCCAGTAGCAGCAGAAATCCACAAATTGAAAGAACATCGAGATTAAAAATATTATAAATAGAATCATAAATTCACGCCTTAATAATTCGTACCTTAGAAAAAGGTGGGTCGCAGGACCTGAAAAATGGGTATATTATAATAAAAAGAAAATATTAAGCTAATCATAAATTAAAAATTGAATCAGAAAATATAATAGCGATTTAGTTGGCCGAAAAATAAAAATATAAGCAAAAACCAAAAAATAATAATTTCATTCATCTATATTCAATGGGAAAAAGCCTTAAATAAGTAATAATTTATTGATGAGAAGAATTATAATAAAATAAAAGCAAACTAAACAAATAAAATTACAAAATAAATAATTTAATTTAAAAGTAAAGAACACAAAATATTAAGCCAGAGATTGAATAGTCTGTTCAAATGGAGTCATGGAACATTTGAATGCAAGATTCGAAAAAAACAAGCTAACTAAACAGTTTGCCTTGCAAAATAAGGATTACCAAATATGAAAAAAAAGCAGATAAATATTTTCAAACCAAAAATTTTATAATTTATAATTTAAAATGCTTTTTAACAATATTGATTGGAACGATGTAAATCATCTTATTACACTAAAAGCGTACTTATCATTAAATTGAATTAAATAAAATATTAAAATTTAAAACAAATAAAACTTTTTAATAAAAATGGTTAACCAATTATTCAATAAATAAGAAAGGATTTAATGTTCAATTATAAAAAATGAAATTGCTTCGAAGTATTGGCTTTTTCTGTAGTCATTTATCAAATAAAACCAACGGAGTCACGAACGTACTTCTACGGCTACATCGCGTTTTTACCAATGGAGAGAAAACTTTCGAATTATAAATAATCTTTTTACGCGCGTGTAGCACGAGATGGAAAACATTAAGACAATGTGCAGACAAATAAAAAAAAAAGTAAAATTATTAAACAAAAAAATCCGAGCAGACTGCAACCCTGCCAATCATTTAACAATTTTTAGTGTCAATTGTTTATAAATCAAGCATCCTTCAAATCAACGCATGAAATCAACGTAAACTAACAACGACAAATAATAAAGTTAAAATATGTTGGATTATTTTAAACCAAACCATAAAACCTAAATATGCAAATAACAAAACGTTACTTGTTTGTAAGCCAATGAATTTGCATTTACCTATTAAGCGTAAAATAATGCAGTTACCTCCAAATCAAAAGATAATTCATAATTGGCGTTCAGCTATTACAAAAAGTTCTCATTTTCACCACCCGATCAGGGGTGCTCGTAATTACGAGTTACGAGTTACGGATTACTTAAATTACGGGGTTTTTGGATGTTACGAGTTACGGATTACTTAAATTACGGGGTTTTTGGATGTTACGAGTTACGGATTACGAGTTACGAATTTTTTTTGATAGTTACGAGTTACGGATTACGAGTTACGAATTTTTTTGATAATTACGAGTTACGGATTTTGCAAAAAATCCGTAATTTTTTCGTAATTTTCTGTCTTCTGAGGTGGGGGAGGGGTCGGCGGTGCCGATAGGCGCCGCCGAGAAAATTTTGAATTTCTGACTCAATTTGTTAACAGATTTACAGTAATTTGGAATATTTGGAAAGAAAATTGGTCGGGATTCATTAATTTTCGGGAGGGCCTCCTCGGTAAAACCCCTACCCGTTCCCGGCCAACTCGTTCACCTTTTTCAACATTTTTTGGTATAACTTTCCAATTTTCTTAACAAAATATCATTAAAATCTTCAAAAAAAACTGCCGTATTTTTGAAATTTGGTTGCAAATCGCTAACAAATTGAATTAAAAATTCAAAAATTTCTCGGCGGCGCCTATCGGCACCGCCGACCCCCTCCCCTCCCCGCCTCAGAGCACATCCCTGTTCTCGACTGCCGGATTGATTGTTACCGATCTGAGAAAGAATTGTTGCCCGAAAATCTTGAGAAGCTCCTATTTTGCCACCACAATATCCTCCTTTACAAATTTGATTATTATATGAAATAAATTTTGAGACTCGAACAGGATAAAAAATTTTTTGGAAAATTACGAGTTACGAGTTACGGATTACTTAAAATTACGGGGTTTTTGGTGTTACGAGTTACGGATTACGAGTTACGAATTTTTTTTGATAGTTACGAGTTACGGATTACGAGTTACGAATTTTTTTTGATAATTACGAGTTACGGATTACGAGTTACGAATTTTTTTTGATAATTACGAGTTACGGATTACGAGTTACGAATTTTTTTTGGCTGTTACGAGCACCCCTGATTCGAACCCACACGAGTTTCACTTCACAAGAGACAAACCCCCTGACCATCGATTTCTTGTAATAAATTTTTTTTAAAAGAAATAAATTTTTTGACAAAAAGTAAGCGTCAACCACAGTCAAGCCCTAGAAAAAAAGAATTATGTCACTCAATGATGCCATCTTTAGGGGTGTATGTTAACCCCGACCCCGACTCGGGGTTAGGGCTCGAGGATCGGGGTTTGCGGGGTTGGAGGTGTCGGGGACGGGGTCGGGGAAAACCCCGAAAAATGGCCTAAATTTGCGGGGTCGGGGACGGGGTCGGGGTCGGGGTGCCAACCCTACTTTAAATCACTAATTAATTTTTTCTACTAAATCAACAAATGAATTGAGCTGGAAATTTTAAAATCAGCAGATACAAGTGTCTTCATTTATTGGGCTGCTGACACACATTTTTGAATTTTATTTTGAAAATAATTACATATTTAAAATTTGGCTCTTCTTTTTACAGCGATTTCTTAATGTTACCTTTCGCACAACTTTGGTGTTCGCCCTCAAAAATCCGATGGCATCCTCAAGAGCCATTTTAATCCACCGTTTTTGCATCAATTATTTAGCCAGCATATTGTCAATATTGTAATTATATATTTCTTTTAATTTGATATACATTATTGTGTTGCGAGTAGGTTATCTATTTATTTAGTGGTTAAGCATTATGAAGCTTCTATAATTAATGACTTCTGAGCTTCAGAATTTTTGTGGTTATAGCATGCAATAAAATTATTACTTTAATTTTTAAACTTGGATCTTCTACTTTATATTACTTTTTTTGATAATTTATAAAAATTGGTATTTGCAAACGCCGATTTTCCAGCGCGCTTATGGATTTTTTTTATTGTGTAAAACAAATAAATTAGATTTCAAATAAAGCAGGGTAGAAGAGAACAACCACGCTGATTTGGCGCTCTTTCAACTCTTTGATCTGAAAGCAACAAAACACACTTTTCTGCCTGTTTTTCTTAACGTAGCTTTTTTATAAACTGTATTAGTATGTTAGAGTAAGAAATGACAAAAAGACGTATATTTATTTGAGTATGTATATAGCGATGTTCCATTGGTTTAGTCAGTTTATTAAATGTTAATATTTGTAAACCATTACATTATTATTTTATATATTTTTTTGGTAAACTTGTGGTAGAACATCGAGAGCCAGTAAATTCGCATTTTTAAAAAATTTCTTTTAACAGTCGTTACACAATATAAAGTAGGAGACATTCGTGTCGTGGGAAGAAAGAAATGAGTCCAAATTGTTGTTTTAAAATTATATAAAATGATAGTGACATTCTCACATTTATTATTTTGTTGACAAGTTTCTGGCTCTTCATTATGGTAAAAGCATTCACTAATAATTAATCAACTATTCTGATTGAAAATAACAAGATTCAACTTCTGACTAATATATTAAAATTTTTTCATTGTGAATTTTATTATGTCTAATATTATACCATCCTGAGTCGAATTAACATTTTTATTTTTAAATATAACTTGATTATAAGCCTAAATTAACAGTAGAGGAGCCCTTAATTAACAAAAATCAAATACAGTAACAATGAAAAAACTGTATAATTTTATAAGCCTTAAAACAGTATAAAACAACTAATTAATATCAACGATATGCCGGGAATAATTATTTTTGCTTACAGCAAATTTAAATCTTTTATGCTTCCTAAAATAAAAGATTAGCAAATTTAAAAAATAAACTAATATCAACTACCGTATTAAATATGAAATTAAACGAATAATACTCCTATTAAAATCAACTAAAATAAATACATACTGTCCGATCCGTAGATGAAAAGTTATTGAACTAAACAAAAGAAATTAATCTTTATTATTCATTAATTATTTGATTTGATTTCTTTACTACGTAATCTTAGCTGAATTACTTAATAATTTATATAAAACAAACAAAATATTTCTTATTAAAAATAAAAGAACCATTGACTTTCCATTTTACATATCTATATTTTACATAATATATAAGATTACTTTTTTTCTCATTTAAGTTTCAAAACTATTATTTCCTTGAAAAAATTATTATTTAAAAATCTGACTAGGTAACTTCTTCATGGTTCGTGTTTCAATGATAAAAAGCCAAACATAAAAATAATATCGAATATAAAATAAAAGTTTTATGAAGGATTTATAATTGGTTCAAAATAATAAAAACAAAAACAAATGTCAAACATCTACTAGATCGGAGCAAATTAAACCTTTTAAAATATTAATCAAATGATTGGCAAAATCCTATGAAGAAAGGATATCATAACGGTCAAAAACGTGAATAATATGGCCAACACTTTTTAAAGGATAAAATAAATACAAACTACCCAATTAAAGTAATTAATTTTTCAAATAAATTGTTGAACAATATATAACAATATTGCTAAATCCAAATTAAAAAAGATTATAAACATTTTAAATAGAAACTTACAAAGATTTAATATATATTTTAAAATAAATGCACTGGTTTTTTGGTATTCTAAAAAGCGATATAGATAAAAACAAACCAATGATCACTTAACAAATTAAAAAAAAAAGATTGAAATCAAAAATTGATAAATAAAATATATTACAAAGAAAAACGCTCATCAGTGCAAACCTGAACAATACACTCGCCAAAAAAGGCGGACTCTCTTTTAGTTTATGGACAGAGCCCAACGAGTAATAAATTTGGCCTGACTACGCTAAAAAACAATGTAATAAAAAGTATCAAAACCCGACACTGGTGATAAATATTATGTTAATTTGACACTGAACTCGTCGTAAACATATAGAAGAAGCGACAAAGCAAAAGCAGCAAACATACGTCAGAACTTACAGCTAAATTGCTTAGGGAGCCTGGAAACCGGACGGCCTGTGATCTTCAATTGGATATCTTATAAAAAAAGTTATAATAGTTAAAATAAGGGAACAAACGTTTACTCCGATTATTTATAAAAATAATATCTTAATTAAAACAACACAAAATTAAAAATTCACCACAAATTAATATATATTTCAAAACAATATTTGAATATCTAAATTATAAGATTTTTGAAGACTGTCAAACAAATTTATTTATTTATTAATCTAAATAAAAATATCTGTATTCATAAAGTATTGAAAAGATATTTTATTATAGCTATATTCTGTTAATATGTGAATGATATTTACTAGCAACTAACTAATTTCTTTTGCTGTATGTAATTACTTGTGATTTAATATGAATTGAAAATGACAGGGTGCAGCTGAAATCATACTAAATATTAATAAAAACAGGTGATAATATACAACAGTATGAGAAGAATAAAAAACCACAACAATGATATGTTTCGAAATTTTGTTTGTAATTGGTTTTTTGTAAGAAAGTTGCATTATTTAATGAGTTATTTTGATTTATATTTGGTGTTAATTTTTAGTTGGTTATTTAATTATGGATGTTCAATGTTCAGATTCGTTGGCACGAAATTCACGACATATTGAGAGTTTTGATTCCTTTAGTAGTTTTATTAATTAGCATAAATACCTTATTTAAATAATTGGTTATGATTTCAAACAAACTTATTTATTCAGCTTTATCGCGTTGCATACGGCCTAACATACAAAAGTAGGGCTAGCATAATTTTAATAATTTGAGGGTTTCACCTATTAATCAATTTTTATAAATTTGCAATTATGTCATTTAGATTAATCAATTTATTGGACCTTAATAATATTTTCATTTAGGTTTTTTAACTTTTTTTTTTATTTAGCATACTTTTTCAAATAACTAATTTTGTATATTCTAATAATAAATGATTGAAAAATTGATTTTAATAAATACATATGATTAAAATATATAACTTTTTTTTAAATTCTGCATTTTTATTAACTCAATCATTTGCTTTTGCAGCAAAATTCCGTAAATTAAATCTGTATAATGTTTAATATATACTTTTATACAGCATAACTCAAAAAATACAGTGTTATATCAATCTTCTTAAAACCCATTTGGCAATTCATTATTTGATTAAATATTTTATAATTACTATTTTTGTTTAATATTTGGCGTTACGATTTTTGGTTGTTTTTAATGAATTATTTTTTCATCCCACCAGTGATTGAAATTTAAAAGTTTAGAAGAACCATGATTGAAGTCAGCGCGTCATTACTTCGAATTGAAAAAACGATATAAAGCAATAAAAATATACATAATAACTAATTAAATGCGAGGAAAACTATTAAGAGCGTTTAATCTGGCTTCTAATAGCAATGATCAATCAACATGACTATTAGAGGATTGACACATTTAGTTCTTAAATAGTCTAAACAACCCTTTTTATTTATAAGATTTAGAATAATTGCTACAAAAAGTGCGCAGTGATAGAAGAAGGAATGTGTTCATAAAAAAACTTAAAACCCATTAGCTAATTATTCTACATACAACACACCAAGCAATTAAAACAATATAATAAACTAAAATAGCATATTAAATAAATTAATATAAAACTGAAAATGTATTATAATTGTCATTTAAATATGTATTTTTTAATTTCTCCCAATTTATAATGAAATTTTAACTTCAAAATAAAAAGGCGTGAGTTAGGATAACAGCAAATTTATTCCTAGCATTAAAAATTGATAAATACCAAAACCTAACAAATAATTGAATTCAATCAATTTAGAAAAATATAACTAAAATTTTCATGTTAAAATTTAAACAAAAAAATTAAATGGATAAAACAAACATATATAAAAACCTATTTATAAACCACAATTTAAAAAATAATTAATTACTTAAACTCTATGATAATATCTATCTATTTTGAATTAGAGCGTAATTTAATTATAAAATGATTATTGAAGACGAGAATCAACTTGCGAGTAGTTGATAAATACTAATTTACGTTATTTCTTTTTTATTCATCAGCCAATTTTATATTAAATAAATATGAATATAACGATAAAAAAAATTTATGAATATAATCATTAAAATATATAAATCCGTAACTAATAGTTTTATAAAGAAAAACAAAAAATAGATTACCATAATTGCTCACTAAAGGTAAAAGTGTAAAAAAATTCGTAGGAAGCACTTATAAAATTGTTCTCAAAGTTCAAGCAACCTATTTAAGAATACAAATTAATTACTAAAATATAAAAAATTTAACTTTTAATTTGATATATTAGCTTTTTTAAATTAAATTTTGACTCAAGCCATTGTTTCGTACTAATGGGCGTCTCAAGGTTTGAAAATACTACGATGATTACCAAAAATTGATAAAATAAAAAATACGCCAAAATTAATAGCACTTTGTATTGAACAAAAACAATTATAAAAATTTAAAAATTGTTCTAAGTAATTAGGGACCAAAAAATATTTATAAACAATATTAACATGAATGTTCTCTGTTTTAATATAAAAAAATACCCAACAAATAATCTGAACGGCCGTGATCTCTGGGCATAAAAAGCAATAATCTTTTTGCAAAAATCATATAATGTAAAGTATAGAAAGATTTTAAAAACTGATGAAGAGTAATCAATGAAAAAAAGTATTAAAATTTTATCAAATGCTTTTAAGGCTCAAAACTCCAAAACAAATAAGTAAAAACATAGATTGAATTTTCACATCATAATGCCGAACTGGAAGAACTGCAGCCTGATCATGAAGCCGGGCCATGCATAGACCGGCACCAAACAGAATGAAAGACAGTCTTGATGATCAAATCTTTGGCGTCTGCAAAATACGAGTGTTTTCATAATAAATATTTTTATGCAAAAAATATTCTAGCTTCATTGATTCAAAACTCAATAAAGAAAATAACATCAACTAAATGCCAGGCTGTGCACATATTTAGAAAATACAAAAAAAGAAATAAATTTTAATTAAATCAAAATAATTTTTAATTTATAATTTTTTTACCCAAGATAAGAGCAAATGCACTGTAAATGGCCGCATTTAATATGTACTGTTTAGTTCTTACATTATTCCTAAAAAAAAAATTATTGCTCACAAAACCAAAAAAAATTAAATTAGATTAAAACTCAGTTAACGTAAGTAAAATTAACAATTAAATAAAAATTATACTGATTAATCTAGCAAGTGAAAAATAACTTGATAAAAAAAATAATTCTTAATGTCAGGGAAGATTGAGAAAAACAAAACCATCTCCCTATGCCACAATATACCATGAAACCCCGCTGGTTTTTATTTGCCGAACCAATTCAGATTAATTTAAGTAGTTTTTAAAACAAAATTTCTAATTGCTTTATGTCGATTTATTTTTGTTGATAATATTTTTATTAATTTTTCAGCACAAGTGAAACCGTAATCGACGCGGATATTTTTTTAAATAAATTTGGTTAATGATTATTATTACGGATCCAAAATAATCACGTTATTTATTTACAAAATATTAAAGCTCCGAGACGGTTGCCGGCATTTACATTATTAAATTTTAAAAACTCCCAAAAAAATATCTCTTGTACTTCTGGATTCGGCATTTTTCTAGGTTGGTTGTCTATTTTTTCAAACATAATTTTTTTAATAAACATTGATTCTCCAACTATTCTATCGTTATTCTTTTAAATGTTTAAGAAATATTGTCTTCGTCTGTGTTGAATATAAATAAATTTAAAGTTGACGTATTCAAAATTATTATAGTTTAGATAAATTTATTGATTTAAAACCTTGTTGTCTTCCGAAGCTTTGTTGAATTAATTTATAATTTATTTTTTGTTTTTTATTCCTCGGGCTTTCAAAACAGTTTATGATGAACAGACCAATAAAGAATACATTTTTTTGGTATTTTTAATTAATAAACCCGTTTACTTGGTACATTTGTGTTTTCTTTGGAAGTTTGAGAATTTAAATAATTCTTGCTATATTGTGATAACAGGGATCAGTTCAAAAACCCTTCATCATTAATTTAAAAGCTTTATATTCAAAATTTATCAGAAAACATTTAAATTTGATATAATGAGAATTCATAATTTATTCGAGAAATGTAATTTAGATAAATTCATCAACGTTTTGAGAGAGTGGCTTCAATTGAGAAGCGCCAGCTTTCATAAGTCAAAATGGAGTTGGCATTCGGTTTTTCCTGTCAAGATAAGGGTGCCAACTTGACTAAAATTTTTTAATAAAAAATGATTTTTTTAATAAAACTTTCGCATTTATTACCAAATAATTTAAGTGTAATTTTTTGTTTAATTTTGGTGCATTAATTTCGCATTTATATTAAACAATTTATAATTGCGCATATTAATTTTTATTAGATGTAAATTAAACAACTAATTGATTATGTTCCAATTATAAGTAATTTAACCAGTGTTAAAACATGGAAAGACCTTGCTGACCAAAGTATTTAAAACTTATTTGAAATTAGTTAATAAATAATTTGTACATTATTTTAATCTTTATTTTATCATATTTATATTTTTTAATAACACCATAATTTCTGTATTTTTAATCCCAATTGTGCAAAATCATAATATTGTTTATACTTTTTTTTTCAATTTTTGTGTATCGGAAATTGTTGTATTTGGTACTTTCAACTAATTCAAGCGACCTAAAAACATTTATTATTAACGTAACCTTCACATATTTTAGCGTTGGTTGAAAGTAAATTTTAATATTTTTATTTATTTGAGAAAATATTTAAAATCCAAATTCGGCTCTTTTGAATAATTCCGTATAAAAATTGTTTTGTTGGTGCGCGGTTTTTCTTACTTGTATCCAATGAAAGTATATCAAATGCGTAGTCATCCATGTTTCGTTATTACTTTCAGTTGTCATATTTTAGTTTTTTGTTAATCATTTATACCCWGGCATTGTAGTTAAATAACAGGTCAACCCGTTATTTTTTAAGTATTTTTCATCTTTATAAACAAATATATAATATATTCGTTAATATTTGAACATGGCTAATGATCTTTTGTGTCCGGCGGTGTGGCTTTGACTAACAAAGCACAGATTTTTAAGAACAGATTTTTTGCATATTTTGCGTTATTTAGACATTTATATAACTGTTGTGATATTTTAAATTAATTTTTTGGCACTTCATTTGACCTTAAGGTTATAGAATGATTACATATTATTCTTTGTAGTTGTTGATATCATATCAAATTACTAAAAGCTTTTAGTCTATCTAATTAACTATTTTTAGTAAAAGATTTAAACAGAAAGCAATATATAAAATGTCATTTCTTTGCATCAAATAATAACATAAATTTATAAATTACATTTTATAGACCGAACGTTTTATATTCTGAATTATATATTTGCCGCATAATTTCTTTATGATTTTGAGTGTCATAATTTATATTAAAAGAAATTTTCATTTTATCACAATAAATATAGCGATGATGAATAAAATTATGACTTTGCCATTTGTGTGTTTATGTTTTTCTTTTTGCTGAACGCGTCCACCGTCTAAATTATTAACTAACACTGACTATATTTGATCAAATATATATATATTTTTGTTCCGGTAAAATTCTGGCATTTATTTTTAAACAATTTTGATTTAATAAGCTGGCGTTTGGTAAAAATTTAGTGTTTGCACATATTTGGACCCAACGATAGATATGCTTATTTTTGGATTAATTTCAGAAATCAATTTGGCCAGCGACCGGCACTCAAAATTATGCAAGCAAAATGTTTTAACAATAATAGATTTATTTATATTTTTAAAAATTTATTAAATTTTGACAATATGAAGAAAGCAATGAGTGTTGATTATTCGTTTTTTTTAGCATAATATTAAGCTTTTTTTGAAAAAGTTTTAAAATTAATCGATATTTATTTATTACAAAATATTTTTATTTTTTATATATTTGTTTTTGCAAAAGAATGCACCATGCCTGCACAAAAAATTTGCACTCATTGGTTCGATGAACCTTGCAACTTTGCGCACACAGTAAGTTCTTCGGCTCGCCATCGAGCTGTGCTGACTAGTTGATGATCTCTTCCTCGTCAATTATATAATTTTATAAAGTATTTAAACTGCAAAATTAAAAAAGCGATACAACGTATATTGCGTAAGTTAAGCGCTTTGATAACTAAAATGTAAACACTTTAAAATATAGATTTTTTTTAATGTCATCTGTCGTTTAAATTTACATTTGCGCATTTGCATTTGTTTTGTACAGTATTGTTTTCTACAAAAATTATTTTTTACATTGCTAGAAATATATTCGCCTCATGCGTATAATAATGAAATCGAATGATGCGTACAATTAACGCTGACAAAAAATAAAATAAGAAAATAAACATCAATTATAAAAGTTTCAAAGAAATAGATTTATTGCTCCGGGTTGCGAATCATTACATATAGTTAGATACAATTCGTCTTATATTTTTGCATAAGAAAATCAAAAGTTCAAGAACAAAACCGTCTGACAAATCTGCTATCGCATGTCAAGGACTTCTTGAAAGTTCAAACTCATAAAAATTAAATTATAATTTTTTATATTTTCAAATATTAAAACTTAATGGGTTAAATATATGATTTTTTAAATATTTAGTTATAATCATTTTCGCATTAGGTTGAAGTGCAAAATTTTAAATTTATTTAGCTAAACTAAGTTAATATTTATTAATTAGTTTGTTTTTTTAATCATGGCATTTCTGCCCTATTTAAAATTATTAGGCAAATTTCTGAATCTGTCTTTGATCAAAATATTCGGAGAGGTAGTATATTTTTTTAATTGTTATTTTGTTCTTTCTTCGTTTTTCTGACAATTTTTCAAAAATTTTAATTTTTTTCTATTCAATATTCATCAAGTAAAACATTATGAAGTGGAAAGGCTTTTTTTTCTAGCACAACCTTCCTCCTACCCCTGTGCCGTATTCTGTCATCAGTGGGCCAGTGCCAATGGTTTTCTATGATATTGTTCAAAGATGATTCAACAGGCATTTTAAAGTTTTAAATTTTATTGATTTTTTTATTGAAAAAATATTTGAAAGTGCTTTAAATTATTGATGTTTAATTAATTGTGTTTATATAAGTATTTTTCAGTATTTTTATAATTAAAATTTATTTAAATTCATATTTATGTTTTTACTTTAATCTTGATTTATAATGTAAACATTTATAAATTTTTAATGAATTGAAATTTGACGACTATTGTGTCCCGTCAGTTAAAAAATTGCAAATATTTATATTTATGATTGAAAATTACATTACCCATACCTTTACGTTATAACTATACCCTATGCTAAAGGAGCAATAAAAAATTTTATTGGATTGTTTTAAATTTTTTGAACATTGACACAAAAAATAATATTACTAAAATTAAAAATTAATATTTAAATGGTCACTAAATTAATATTAACACTTATCCCTTCTGTTATAATATACTATACACTTAAAAAGGAATTACGGCTTGTCAGCGGCGGCTGGTGGACCTACTGCAATCAATTTCTCATTGCCTGGATATCGGCATTAAAGTATACAAAAAGTTGGGGACAAAGTGTTGTATAAGAAATAAATTACTTAATAATTAAATCGATTTATCAATAAAATCTTACAACACTATTATAAAATCTAACCTCAATTAAAATATTGAAAAAACATTAATAATTAAAAAATGAAGGCAAAAACCGTTACAATTGACTTTAAAAATGATAAAAACCCAAATGTCGTACAACACAGAATTACATTATACAAATAAGCATGGCTTCATCTGAGCACACATCAACATTCCTAAAAAATTCTTATAAAAAACTGGATATAATTATAATCAAACCGCTTCTTAATGAAAAAGCTTTTTTATAAATGACATATTACCCCAATAAATAATAATATGCGTTAAAACCGAGTATTTGCGTAAGAATGTTAAACATTTGCATAGATAACTAAAATTAATTTTGTTAAAAAATAAATAAAGATATTAACCAAAAATAAAATTAAATGCTCAAACAAATAATTTTTTAAATAATATTTTAAATATTATATAAACGTGATTATAATCTTATTAAAAAGAGATTAAGAATGATATTTATAATTACCTTTACCAACTAAAAAGATAAAGTCAAATAAAAAATACATAAAAGTTTTTCTAATGTTTTGTAGAAATTATTAGTAGCTTTTTTTCACTAACAAAATGATTTGCAAATTGCAAGCCCATAAAAAACTAATTCTAAAGTAATGGCTGATTTCAATAACTGGGAAAAATGTAAAAACAAAATTAAACTTTATAACATCAAAAAATTACGGAAAACTATTACTACCGGATAGAAATTAAAACATAACAGGATTTTTTAAAAATAAGAAGAACTACATTGTGTTCAAAAAGTTCATATTTGGATGCAGAGCACACTTTTATCGTGCAAAGAATTGGCGCGCAATTAGCAAAAAGTCGTTGTCTGATCAAATAAAAAATTCTTAAGACAATAATTACGCAATCGTAAAAATTTAATTATTAAAATGACAACAAATTAAATTAACCATGCTCTTCAGAACGCATCGAAAAAAAGCGCAAATCACATGATTTAAAAACAATAGACGTATGCGCTAATTTAATTAAATAATTTGAATTTATAAAAACATTTAAAAGTTTGGCAAATATAAACAAATAAATCAAAGGTATTCATTCATTTAAATAAGCTGCAGAGTCTTTTTTTCAACGAATTTTTATTTAAAATTTTTGCTGAATTCAATGTGTTGATGCTTTTGTCATATGGATGCAATTTTTCACTAAAATTGATAAAATTATGTTAATTTAATGAGAATGTCAAAATAAATGTTCCACATTATTTTTCATTAATTAAACAATAAATAAAGTTTTAAAGTTTAAATATTGCAAAATGCATTTTACATTTTTTACACAAAAATGACTTTGCTAAATAAATGAATTCGGTAAAGTTTCGTGTAAAAAAGCACTACAACAACCCAATTATTTCTCATCAGAACGACGCAATGCCGACAAAAACGGGCATTGAGATGTTAAATGTCCACATAGCCGACCAAGAGCATCACCAGACGGAATACACCTAATATAAAGCGGACCGGGCCACCTACATGTTGATTGTTGATAAAACTTGACAAAACAAATAAAAGACTCAATCAAAAAACATATTGATTAAAAAGGTAGAGTAATTAGTTTTTTAAAATTTAAACAAAAACTTAAAAATTAACTTTTATGAAAATATACCATTTAAATAAAAACAATAATCTATCAAGTGTAAAAGACAATATAAAAAGTACTCGAAATAAAATAAATGTAATTATTTCCAGCACCTTAGATGTAAACTTCATTTTGAGTAAAATGTTTATTCAAAAATATCAAATATCGACATATGCATTTTTTTAATAAATAATTAGTTTATTTTTTTGACCATTAGACATGCATGAGTTTAAACAATTGGCTTTATTTTTAGTAAATCAAATAAACTTTATTATATTTTATATTTCAGATAGATTTAATTGCAAGATTTGAACACTACTCAAGATGGATTCTTATTAACTTTTGTTTTTCTTTCGTGTTTTTTAATTTTACAAACTAGTAGTTTTTTCATTTAAATTTTATTTAAGCTTTATATTTTGTTGGAAATCTCTGCATTTACAGAACCCAAGGCAGACACAACACGAGGATATGACCAATTTCATGTATACTCACTCTTGCCAAGGTYTGTTAAATAATCGATGTTWAATAGTCTAAAGAATAAATATTCTTTTCATGGCTGTTTGTTRATTAGATCAGTAAAAAATCGAAGAAAGCTTTATTGTTGAGTTTTATATTTATTCGATAAAATTAATATTTATAGCAAAATTAATTTTGGGTTCAATAGTTTTTAAAATTTTGATCGGGTATTTTCATTTTTATTAGGTTTTCTTTTTCTCGTCTTTCATATTTCTGAGCAATCACTTTATTATTTTGTATCATGTTTTCCAGCCAAACACTTATTGTATTTTAAAATTCTAATAATATTCACTTTGTCAATTTAATAAGTTTTCATTAAACAAGTAAAAAAGTTAATTTTTATATTGATTTTTACCCATAGCTTTTTCGATAAAAATATATATTCAGTGTTTAAGATAAAACTTAATTTACACTAGTTTAAAGGAATCTCTAATTATCTTAAATAAAAAGCTAAAATTTTATTAATCGTTTTTATTTATGATGAAATGTGTTAAGTAATAAGATTGGTAAAATTTGTTACTTAAAGATTATGTTTGATTTATTTTTATAATGTTAGAATATTACGTTCCTTCAAACCGGCGTGGTTAATCTATATTTTTGTTCKATATTTTCCAATTTCAAATAATGTGCAAATATTTTTCACATTATACTGAGCAACCACCCTTGCTCCCATTACTTTCATGAAGAGATGCAAATTATAAACAAGGAATATTTTATAATTGTAAAATTTTGATCATTAAAACGTTTGTTGTTGATTTTTTATCATAATGTTCTTGAGGTTACTTTAATTTTTATTACTTTATTATTAAATTTAATTATATACTTAATCAAATTTTTAAAAACAGGCATTATATTTTGTTTAATCTAGCCGGTTTTTCTTATTTACTGTCAAATCAAAGCTGTGTTTGAAACAACTATTTAAAATCGTTGTTTCAGCCAAATAAAATAGTTTAGTAAGTTTATTGAATATAATACCAAATTCAATTTATTTGAATGTGTCTCCTTCAAACTATTTACTATTAAAATAAAATTTAAATAATAAACAAATCTTAATGCCACCAAAATTTCAAGATAATTCAGCTTCGTCCATATAAATGATGAAAGCATTATAGCTACTGCACCGGCTATTTCGACTTTATTGCATAAAAGATAATTATTGCAATTAACGAAGTTGAAAAAATTTTGCTGCTTATGTAACTGTTTAAATTAAATCAAGTAAATGTCTCTTATACACATCTAGATGTGTATAAGAGACAGTTATGTAACTGTTTAAATTAAATCAAGTAAAAGAAATATGATTTTAAAATTCCTTTTTTAATTTTCATCAGTTTACTTATTAATTTGTCAATTTCATATTTGWTTTTGCAAGTATTTTTAGACATAATAATTAAATAAATGCCAGGTACGCGTATGATTCATAATTAAATTGACATCATATAATTTATTGATATTGTTAAGGTACAAATTGCTATCAAAGTTTTTTGCTTAATATAGACAGACCATTAACAATTCGTCTATTTCTTGAGAATAGAATATATCCATTAAATTCATATAAGGGTTTTATTAATATATTGTGCCGATCAGAGATACCTTAAATTATTTTTAACATGTGAAAGCATATACCGAGATTATAAATGAAAAGTAACAAAAAATAATAAATCAAAAGCAAATTTACTAATACCAATATTTAAAAAAAGATAAGCCAAATAAGTCTATAAAGACAACATCTTTATTCTGTATATCCATTTATATTGTGAACAAAAATAGATAAATTAAGATRAATTWAAAAAAATCTATTAATGTCACACTGCATAAAATCAAATTAATTTTTTAATACCTAAATGAATTAATTAAATTTATATTTGTGATAATAAAATTAAAGAATTATGCATTAAAACGATTTTTTAGGCTGGATTTTAATTTTACTCGATTCAAAAGTTCCAATTTACGATTGCCGAAATTTTTCGTTTATCTCGTTAAAATAATTACGTAAATGTTTCAAATAATTTTATTTAAATGTTATGGCTCTATGAAATTGTTATTAAAAAATCAATAGTTATTTTGGTTAACTTACAGATAAAATAAAAAATCCGATCATAAAAATGTAACATTAGATTTAGTAAAGTCAAAGTTAGAAGACATAACAAATAAATAAAATGAAAAAACTCAATTTAATCTTTAGTTAAAATATATGTTTAAAGTTCTATTTTACTTAGGCAGAAATCACTTGAGGCATATAAATTTTTCAATTTTGATTAAAAATGATCGTTTCTCACCAGAAGCCTAGGGTTAAATTCTAATTGCAAAAAAAAGATTATTACTATTAGAAAAAATAATCTGTTTATATAAAAATTATATTTTAAAATATCAAAAAGATGCATATCAAGCAGATATTAAAATTTATTTAAACCCAATATGCTATTTGTTGTTGTTTTTAGCAGCCATTTAATTATCTAATTTATTTGAAAAATTGTAAATTTTTACTAATTAATTAGGTTTTCAAGACTCATAAATTATTTTTAAAATTACTACTTTGTATTAAATCAATATTGGTATTGCTACTCCCGTTGCTGATTCCTAATTTTTATTTAAATTTTTGAAATTCAAAAAATAAATAAACATCAATTAAGTCAATTGTAAAAGACTGATTTGTATTTTAAATGATCTGATTTGTTTGAGTACCATTCTGCCTCCCATCTCTTCATTGTTTTTAATAAATTTAAACATTTCGTTTTTTTAAGTCTAACAGGTCATTAAGTGGTTGTGGTTTTTAAGCGTTAAATCAATCATTGATTTTTCTTCCATATTTAAGAGTTTGGCCAAATTGTTAATTTAAATAAATTTTTTATTATATGTTTTAAAATCTTTAGGGGTGCATGTTTGGATTTTATTGCATTTTTCTTAGGCAATTTTTATAAAATTTTTTTTGACAATATTTGTTACATAATTAGGTGATTGATGTTCGCCTTAATACTCTTGTGCAGATGACATGTTGCATTACGAATTCTCTCATCCTTCGTTAAAATTCATGCATTAATTTTTATAATTTGGGGTACAATAAATAAGTTCACTTCCTCTGCAAGTTTGCACAAAAAACAAAATAATCTAATTTAATTATAATCAAGAAAGCATTAAAACGCAAATTTTTTACAGCAAAGTTTATATTTGTGTTTTTGTAATAACTGTCGAGATGGCAATGTAGCGATGAAGGGGTAACTTTAAATCTTCTTTTTATTATTAATATCTCTGAATTTGTAGTGGATCATATTTTAATTTTATTTTAAGCATACGTTTTGTTTCATAAAAAATCCCGCGTTAAATGTGTTTATTTTAGAGAAATTGTTAAAAATATACTTTATAACAAAGGCTTTATATATTTTAAGGAAACTATGATTTTGTTTCTGAGAATAGAAGCCAAGACTTTGCTATTTCCAAAGTGAGTTTCTTTATTTTTGCGTCATAAGTTAACAGTTAGGCTTAATCTTTTTGATGTCAATTTCATTTTAAATATCATTTACACTTTGCTAAATGTTAATTTTGCCCTATTTAACAGAGCTGATGTAATGCTTTGTAATTCATATATTAATGGTTTATTTTAATAAAATATATTTAAGATAAAATTTATTCTATTTCTTTTTAAATATTTATATGGTATATTCCAGCTGTCCACTGATAAGCCTATAAGTATTTAACTGTTAAGCATAAAACTTGATTTCTTTAATAATTCGAGGCACTTAAGCAGAGCAGATATGTATTTAATTGTTACTTATTTTAATTTATTCTGACTTCATTACATATTTCTATAATCTTTCTTAATAACCGGACTTTAAAAATGGATAATAAATAAATTTTAATTTGTAAGTACAAAAATATGTAGATATAATTATTTACTAAATGTTAAGCATATCGGAGGGTGTACTCCATTTTGTTCAGGTCATTTTTCAAATCCTTCACGTCCTTCTCCAAGACGGGCATGCGATTCATCAACTCCTCCTTCTTAAAAAGCGAACATTTGAATTAAAAGCTCTTATCGTTATAAAAACAAGTTAATTCGCTATTGGCCGACTCTTCGAACAAGACCCGCCTGAAACAACCCTAATTAGTTGTTTCACCGTTTAAAATTTTACGTTTCATATCAAATTTTCGCATCGGCCATTGACCTTATAAGCTGGTGTATATTAAAATTAATTGGATATTTTTGTTAATTTACTATTGCGTTTAATCAGTTTGACTGATTAATTTACTTTAATATTTATGTTTTTTGTTTATTTGTTGAAATTTTGTCATGACGACTCAAACTTTTATTTTAATAAAAATCATTTCTAATATAAAATAAATGCAAATTTTAATTTTCAACAATTTTACGCAAAAACTAATACTCCTGACAAATGTATTAATAATTAAATATACCATATAATGTAATCCACGCTAATAAAAAAAAAAAGCCATTAAAAGTACATGAATAAAAAAATTTTATTTGTCCTATTTAATGTAACAAATTGCAAAATTTATTTAATACTAATTATTTTCTAAAATGATAAATTATACAATCATTAAACACTGTGCCAAAATAGAACTGGCCATCGAGCAAAAACGTAATATTAACCAATGAAATGGTCACAACTTTTAATTAAAATATGATTTTATCCTGTATGTCAATCTGCATTTCAAAATTTTAAGCTTAAATTAGTTTATTATTTTTTAAACAATGGATTCGCATCAAGTTAACATTATTTCAACACCTTTCATAATATCTTTATTTTAATTATGAAATTAATACTTAAGTTTCAAGTTATGATTGTAATGATCGCGCAGATGATGGCCCACCGGAATTCAACTAGTGAACCTAATTTCCGATCAAAAAAGTCTCTGCATAATCTTTTAAATAAATTTAATTATTAAACAAATAACTTTATAAAATTTATATTTTAAATATAAAACCTTAACAAAAATAATAATATTATAAACATAATATTATTGGCATAAGAATATTAAAAGCAAACTAAATTCCGCATTTATAAATTTAATACCAATTTATATTCAAGAGTGTATCGTTGACCATCAAGTGGACCGTCCGACGTCAACTTGTACTATAAAAGCTATCCCCACAACAGGCCGATTATCACAAAAATCGGATATATTAAAAACTAATCTTAGTTAAATTAATATCATATTAAGTTACAAAATTATATTTAATCTAAAGAAATAAACATTGTCAATATACGACTTTTTACAATTATTGAAAAAATTTACATCTTGCGACTAAAACAATACGAAGAACCAAACCGATAAAGTTAAGTGGAACAATTTCAAGCAGCAAATAAATAACTAAGAAAAATACCAAATCAAAACAATCGTTTAAATACAAATTATCCATGATATGTAATAAAATTCAGAGGCTATATCAAATAAAATTTTGAATAATACTTATCCAAAAATAAAGCGAAAGGACGGAAAAAAATCAAGGTGTTCTGAGACTTTTTGGCGACAAACTCTAAGCAACAAAAGTCATGAAATAAAAAATTAAAAAGGCGATGACAACAAAATAATAATGGTTAAGAGAAAGAAAATTACATTATTAACAAAAATAGAATTTCTCCCCGATGTATAAGAAAGAAAAATTGCAAACTTCAAGTTAAAACATAAACCACACTGAAAATTACAACGAAAACAAAATAAAAATATTTCCTTTTTAAATTGCAAAAAAAACTAAAATTATCGAAAAAAATTAACATATATTTTAACGATATTTAAGAAATATTTGTAAATTACATTTTTGTGATGTGTTCAAACAAAAATAACAATAAATTATTTTTCTATTTAATAGCAAAAAACATTGAGTAAAGCGGCCCTGACAGTGGGAAACATTCGAAGAATAAGCACATGGATATGTCGACAACTATTTAAGGACCGGACAAATAAAGTGATATTTTCTTAACAATTTTGGAGAAAATAAATGTTTAAATACGCGTCAAGAACTTCTGAGAATTTATCCTTTTTCAATTAAAAATAATTTAATACAGTAAAGCTGACATAAAAGATGAACTCATTCATAAAAATTAGWCTTAAATAATGATAAAATTTTAATCTTGAAATTCTATTAAGAAATTAGTTAAAATAATTATATAATTTACCATTAAAAACTTTGCTTCATTAAAGTAGTTGAAATAACTTCCCCAGAGGACCACATGAGCGGCAAACAATCCACGCAGATGAGCAGTTAATGATGCAATGCTGCATGCTAGCAATAATAAGACAATTTTCGATAAAAAATTTAAAAGTGAAAAGGAAATAAAGTAAATWAAGTTAAAGAATATTTTAATAAACTTAAAAATGCAGGACCGCGTTAAATTGCAAATATTAAAAAAACGATTAAATTATTTWAAAAAAGAAATTTAATAATTATTAATAACTGAAAATAAAGATTTGTTTTTTATATTTGTTTTGTTGATGTCAGGGACTAAAAAATTTGACGCCGAGAAATAATTTGTTATAAACGAAAAATATTTCCATATTAATAAACGAAACATTTAAATTTTTTTTT
>MEIZ01000071.1:130156-145433 GCA_001723225.1 Globodera ellingtonae
AARYMTTMTASAAAYAKTTGATGCAAAAGCTAATTATTAATATCACAATTTCGAATACTCATCTGAAAAGTTAATATTGGGCATGCAGTCCACATTAAACATTTGGACATTTGTCTGTTGCAATGCGCTTTTTGTTATGTTGTTGATTTAAATTGTTAAAAAATTGTGTTTTTTTAATTCACTCTTACATTTATATATTTCAATGTTTTCCAAAATAATTCGTGCGTCTATACATTATTCACATATTAATTATTTAACCAATATTTGTAGAAAGAACGTGCATTATTTTAACAATAATTGTATTATATTATGGAAACTGATGTTATATTAAATCAGCAAATCTAGAAATAATCAGAAGCGACGGTCGTGAAAATTCAGTTTAAAAAAATTTTAAAACAAAGAATCCTTAATCATTTATTGTGTATTTATTTTTCATCGTCACTAGCACTTTAGAAACAATACAAAATAAGTTAGAATAAATGGCACTTTGTCGCCTATTTATGCGTACAAAAATATATTAGCAATTAAATAAAAATATAATTGGTAATCCATAAACATTGGAAAGCAAATGGGTAAATTTTGATCTTGAGGAACATTTTATTATATTCTAACAGCAAATCAATTAAAATCATAGTTTTTATATACAATTCAATAAATAATACTTAACAGAGATAAAAGTTGGTTTTAATGAATAAATTGTAAATATGATTAAAAATTTTGCTGCGGAAAATCAAAACGTATAAAAAGCAAAAAAAAAAACTTGGGAGATTTTTTATTTTTAAAACAATAATTTCATTAAAATCATATTATCATCCAAGAAACCGAATAATAATTTTCTCTTTCAATATAAAATTTCCACAAGATTTCTATAGTCACCGACAAAGATTTAATTGTCCCGGAGAGCGTTTTTTGTAACTATTACCTAAATTCAATTTATACAAGTAATCACTCAATGGTAAAAATATTAAATGGCAACACTTAAATAAAAAAGTCACAGTAAATTAATTATTACTAATAAACTTAAGAACTTATTTTAATAAAGAACAAGTTTTAAAAATTACGTTATATAATCGTCTAAATCGAAAAAAAGTTGGAAACTTAAATCAAATAGCATCTTTAAACAATATTTTTTTTATTAACTTTTAAATATTTGACACAGGATCCAAAACAAAATAACAAAGTTATTAAAAATATTTATAAATCATGAATATCGAAAAAGTCCATTAAACAAAAATTATTCTGCATATTATTAACAAAAATAAATAAAGCAATAAAAGGCCCCTCAAAGGGAAGCCTAAAAGTTTATTAAGAAAAGAAATCTCTGCAATATTTTCATAAGATCTTAATGATTATTTAATAATTAAAAGAATAGTATTTTTAATACAGAAACCAAAATTCTTTTAAAAGCTCAAATGATATTAGAAAATTTAAATTCTATATACTGTTGACTTTAATAACAAAATAATTATTTTTAGCAGCAAGAGTTTTAAAAAATCTAAAAAAATTCATAATATAAACAATATACCTATATTCGTAATCATATGAGAAAATGCACCAAAAAATTTTAATTTCAAATACATAAAAAAGCCAAAAAGTCCTGTATTTAATTTACCAACAGGTCAAGTAAACTTTATAATAGAGAAAAAATACTCAATAATTCAAAGAGTCAACGAATTGAATGAATAGGGGCGAGTTTGGCACGTTCTATTCGAAGTAGGATCACATATTAAAAAAATTAAAAGACTTAATAGAAATACATTTTTAATAGATGCAAATAAAAAATTAATTGGTTGATAGGATTACGATAGAATCATTAAATTTAAAGAATGTTTATTTAATCCAATAATTGTAAACGCGTATGCTAGTGATTTTCAATGTTTAAAAAAATTGCTTTTATAAAATTCACCGTTAAATTGTTTGTTTCTGGACAATAATTAGTGCTTTCATCAGCTAAATAAACGTCTACTTTTAACCTCAAATTATATTGGCCAATTTATTTAGTCATTCTTTTTATTTTAAAACACCTAATTATATTTCTATCAAAAATAAACGCATAATCTTAAATTAAAACTTTAAGTTAGATTTGTTTGAGTATAATATATATATTAACACAGCATTAGAAATTTTATTTTAAAATGTATAATTAATTATTGCAAATACATGAAAATTAATGCTTTAGTCAGGAAACCCCAAAACACGCAGGACGATTAACGCGATGTCAGTTCTGGAATAAAGAATAATATTATCAAATACGTCTTTATAACAATGAGATTATTAAAATGATCAATTGAAGAATTTAACTAATGCCAATGCGACTTTGTTATCAGATTTTGCTTTGTAAATCAGGTGTGATTAGACTAAATAAAAATAAATAAAATAGGCAAAAATGCTAATATGTATATAAAAGCAAAAATAAATTATTAAAACGCCAAATTTCTTTATTCAAACAGTTTAAAAATTTAAAAAAAAACTCACTGAAACAATATTTGTCTTTTTTGTTATTGTTATTCTTCTTTCTGCATGTGGTGTTTTTAGATCGACATCAAAAATGCTCTAGATAAAAAGAATAATTAATTCTAAAATGATTAAAATCATATTGATAAAGTTCAAACTTTTTATCATTGCTTAAAATAAAAACAAAAAATCTAAATATTCTTAAAACCAAAATTTTGTGCATCTTTAATGTATTGTAATATTTATTTTGAAAATTTTTAGGGAGAGTCATGGTTTTTGACTTTGTGAAKATGTTTACATGTTTMAACAAKAAAAATCAAAACAAAATCTGTTATTACAGAACACAAAATTAGTTTAAATAAAATAAAAATTTGTATTAAATAATTATAAATATATTTATACTCCGGAGAGCTATTTCTGATAGAAGAAATGATCTTGCAAGGCATGATTGAAATCCCATCAGGCAACCACACATAAAACAACGACTGCTTTTCTGAATTACAATTCAATAAAGTCAAATGTTTTTTTATAAGTGGTAATATTTTACAAATCGAAATTTTATGCAATGAAAAGGACATTTTTGAATCGGGTGTCATAAAGCTAGCGATATTAATAACATGAACTAGACCAAAGCAAAATAATTATTCAAAGTATATTAATAATTAAAACAAAAATCATAAATTCATATTAATACACGAAATAATGCATCCAGTCCCCAAAGTAAAATTGTACGAATCGTTTAATAACAAATGATTTTAGATAACAAAATTGGAAACTACAATAAAATAAAAAATAAAAAACAGTACACAGAAAGTATGACATAAAAAGGATGGATTATGCCATGTGAGATCATTCTTCAACATTACTAAACTAAATTTTATTTTAAAAAATCAATTTAAATTTAAAATGAACATTTTTCACATTGTAACCAAACAAGGAATACCTTGATGATTGAAATATGGATATTAAACGTGCATTTCTTATTAAAATATACAGAGCTTAATTACTAAAAATCAATAGAAACTATATCACGAGTTATTAAAGACTTTTCATCATATTAATCAAATCAAAGTAAAAAAACACAAAATCTGTATCATGCAATCTTTCAACACATAGCAACAGCGTACAACTAGGCCCCGGTGCAGCTTTCTATGGACTTTGTAATAAAAAAATATTTTACAATTGAAATAACTGTAAGATTTAAAAAATGTTAAAAAAACAAAAACTAAATTAAAATTAACTTAAAAAAAATAGATAAATGAAAAACTAATTGCATTTTCAAAGCATAAGCAAGATTTTTGTTTTAAACTGCAACATTTACACCAACGTTTATAACAGACAAAAAATGATAGTTAAATTTAAATGCGTATTTTAAGTGGCAATTTCTAAACACTTAAAAAACTCTCAGGCACAATTTTGTTCCACAATATATTGCCTCATATAAATTAAAACAAATAAATCAAACAAATGTTTGTGTATTCCAATGGCTTATTTGGAGGATTTCATTTAACGAAGAAACAAATAAAACTGATAATACACGCATTCCAGCACCGGCGGATGTATTTAAAGGGTAAAATTTTTGATAAAAAATATTGAAAATGAATCTCATTCTTCTTTATTAAAGATTTAAATATTTTGTTTACAAAAAAAAATTTCGTTCAAAAGAAATTTCAAATTATTTCAAATTTATTGTTCTTGCTGACACTTATTTTAATTAATATTTTAGTTTCATAAATAATCGTATTTATGATATATATATATATATATATATTTGTGCTAACGGCTAAATTGTTCAGAAAAATGCATTTTTTCTTCAAATTATGAATAAAATTTGTGCTCTTTCATTTCTTCATTCAAGGAATCATCCATCCTTCTTTTGGCGCCATATCCGTTCAGAACAAAAACGTGCCGAAGGCAACCGCAAGACATACTGAATTAATTAATTGTTTAAAAATGAATTTGTAAAATTAATTGTTTAAAAAATGAATTTTTAAAATCCACCACCACTTTACCAAGAAGTGTCGGCACTGTAACAGTGAGGTCAGTACCAAACGCTCGACGATCACCAAAATCGATCGGTATTATGAACTGTTCGTATGGCACCGTTGTCGCTTCAGACGTCATTGGCTTAAATGTTGATGGATATGCTTTCGTCACAAATTCCATTGAGAAAGTACAGTACACTCAAAAAACGTGTTCTTCCTTTTTTTGGCTTTTTTATGTAGGGTTGGTCCCCGACCGACCCCTCAGGGGCGGGAAAAGTCGGGGTTTTGGTTCCCGACTCAAAAAAAGTCGGGATTCGGGAACCAACCCTATTTGTTATGTCTTTAATTTTTTAATCTTACCCCATTTGTTGTCGTCGTTGGCGTAATTCGTGCCCCATTTGTTGACGTCGTTGGCACAAGTCGTGTCCCAGTTGTTGACGTCGTTGGCACAAGTCGTGCCCCAGTTGTTGTCTTCGTCGTCGGCACTGTCTTTTGAAGTCTAATCTCGCCGGGAATAATCTGGCACGTGCAGTCCCAAGTGCCACCCTTTTCGATAGCCAATCTTTGCTCCGTATTTTGGGCACATTTACGTTTATCCAGGCTGCCAGTGCAGCTAACGTGTAAGGCATACGATGCACGCGCTGTTTGTTTAAACGTGCTTTTTGCTTGTTTAATTCGGTAAGTGTCAGGGATGTAATCGCTAGGGCGGCGATTTATATGGAAAACTATATTTTTTTACGCACTTGAAACGGCTTCTAAATGCCATAAATAGTATTTTTAGCTTTGTTGGAGCTTCTAGAGCCCATTTTATAATCCATATTTTTCGATTTTTCGCGATAACGATTTACATCCTGGTAAGTATTGAATGAAAATGTTCCCTCCCCCCGCCACCCAATTTTTAAAGCAATTAAAAAGTGTTAATATTTTAAATATAACTATAACATAAGCACAAATAATAATTACACCTACCTTCACAATCGTTAGCATAGCAATGAGGCGTTTCTTGGTTAACGCAATTTATGGTTATTGTCGGCTTGAGTGAATTACGCCAATTCGAATGTTTGTTTTTAAAAGTGCACGAGTTTCCTATTCAAGAAATTGCAATAATTGTTATATTGATTATTTAAAATAGGGTTGAGCCCCGACCCCTCGGGGGCGGGAAAGTTGGGGGTTGGGGAGGCCGGGGTTGACGATGTCGAGGGTCGTGTCGGGGAGGGCCNGGGGTCGGGGCCGGGGAGGGCCCAATTCTCGGGGTCGGGCCCAACCCTTTAAATTTACCGTTGCAATAAGCAATCAGTTCTGAGGCTGCAAACAGTTGAAGAAGAAGAAGGCGTTTCATTTTTTAAAAATATTAATAATATTTTTCTAGAATAACTTCAATTAATATTTCAAACATTCTCACGATCGTGTTTCAAAAGGACTGCTATATAAAAATAGAATGCAAACAAATTTAGAGCAAAATTAATTGAATAAATTACTATTTATCTATTCGTTTAAATGAATTTGTGAATATTTTTTGCATTTTCCCATGATGAATCAATCACAATATTCACTTTCCAAATGATTAGTCATTAACAGTGTTAAATGAATTTCCTTTTTTAAATCCAGATTTTGTTGTATGTACGTCATTTGATGTGATTATTAAACACATTCGTAATATAAATCGAACAAATAATTGGGCAGAAACAAAAATCAAAATTGGAGAATATTTTAATGAAAATTTTTTTGTACAAAAAATTATAATAAGAACTTGTTGAATTAAAATGTATAAAAGTTATTTCTTGAACTAATAAACCCTAGCATTTAAAAACTTTTAAAAAATCACTCAAAAACGCTCAATAAAAAGACGTATAACCGAAATAAATAAAGTACGCTTATTTGTATGGATCTTAGACATGGCGCAGACGCAAGACGTAAATGTAAATAAGCAACAGTTCAAGACAAAGCTGCGCCTGTGTACAATTTATTCTTTTTAAACTATTAAATATTTGTATAATAAAATAAAAGGTTGTAATTTAGCAGAAAAAAATTTTCATAATTAAAATTATAAAATCTTCAAAATTCAAACCCAAAGCGTTCTATCATACAAAATTGCGGAAACCTTTTATTAATTATCGAAACATATAACTTTTTACCGATTTAAAGAAAATTCATCAAATTTACCAAATAAATCAATTGATTTATGTATAAAGAAAATATATGATAAAAAATAATGATTGGTTTAAAACTTAATAATTTAAATCTATGAGTAAAAAAATACATATTATAAATGTGTAGTATTTGCAATTAATATATTCAACAAAATTTTATAAGTTTATAAAAAAAAATTATTGAATAAAAACAAAAAGTATTAATAAATAAAGAAAAATTCACAACAAACAAACATTATCGTTGTAATACAATATGCTTAAGAATAACTACGGGATGAGGTAAAAATTTCCCCTTCTTTACATAAAAGAGAAGCTTAAGTGCCAAAATTATAATTTTTTAACTATTTAAAATTAAAATTTGAGAATTGTTTCCTGAAATAAAGTAAAAGTATTGTAACTACTAGTTATCGATAATTTTTAGATTAAACAACGATGAGACAACGATTGGAGTGGACTTTTTTGCGATTTTCAGTACGATGCCTTTGACATTTTTCGTTAAGATCTTACTACAAAACAAATATAATAAAACTTTTAATAAAATTGAAAAAAAAATTATTTAAAATGATTAAATGAAGCTTATTATTTATCAATTTAAAAAAAAACGCGTAATAAAATTATTATGTAAATCTTCAAAATATATGCTTTCTCCTTTTTTCATAATAAAGAAAACTATAAAATTATTTTGTAACGAACGCTGTTTGAAGTTGCAATTATCAATGCTGCCCACCTGAAAACGCTATCGAATTGAAACCTGAGACCAATTTAAATTAAATAAAATAAATGCATTTAAATTTATATATTTAAAAATTATAATCGTTTAAATTAACGGAACAAAACTGTTTACCACGCTTAATGTTAGTTTTAAGATTAACACATAAAGGTATTTCTACAACCAAATTTACTTCGCAACATAATTAAATGTGTTTTAAAATTTATTATAATTTAATTTGATTAAAAAACTATTCTTTTTTCTTAGACAGTTCATAAAATTAGCCCAAAAAAGTATTTTAAAAAAATTTCAAGCTAAAATTGTCACGTTGATATAAAAATTATAAAATTTTAAATAACTAAAAAGAAACAAAAAAGCGCATAAATACAATCAATAACAAGCGGAATAAATAAATGCTAAAAGTGAATAAATGCTACTTAGGCGTTGCATTGCTAAAATTGATTATGCTGTCTAAACATAAATATGAAACTATTGCATAAAAAAAAATTTTACTGTGAAGTAATCCATACAAATTAAATTTATATGAATTTCTCTATAAATTAAATGCATCTTGAAGGTCACAAATAGAATTAAAAATACCTAAAAATTTAATATTCAAAAACTGTGATTAAATTAATTTGCGACAAAAATAACAAAAATAGTCGTCAGTGCAATGTGGGTAAAATAACAAAATTAAAATAAAGAAAAATTTACCTAAATATGTGCATAAACATTGGGAAATCATTAGAAATAATAATTTAAAAGTGTTTAAGGTACACGCTATATTTTTATATAAAATAGTGAGCTTTATGCTTGGTTTAAAATTATGTCTTATATTAATTCATTAAAACCTATTATTAATCAACTGAATTATATTAATTAAAGATGTCTTTTGGTATTCGGATTGGTGTGTTGGGTCAAGCCCAAGAAATCTTTAAAAGACAAAATCAAATATAAAATAAAAACATAATAAAAAATAAAGTTTCAAAAAAGTTATTTAAATTGGGTACTCGCACCTTGATTTAAATTTAAAAATATTATGTTATAAAGGAAATGAATATTATTTCGTCAAGTTCACATGAAGACTTTTATTATGATCTATAAAAATAATATCGGAAAAAGATAAAACCAGAATTTATAAATGATAATTCGCAACAAACAAACAGTGAAATGAACGACAACGGAACGCTTAAAAAAATTCAAGCATTTCTTCCAATCCTTCCGTTCTGATTTCCCATCTTTCTCCTAATACTAACTGTGGGACAACTCCCAAGATAATTCGATCTGACTCATCGGATATAAAGATTTCAAAACTTTCGCCAAATAACCAAGCCGTAATAAAACTAAGATACTTAAATATAATATACAAAAGGCCATGTTCCCAACCTCCACCAAAAGACAGTTAATAAGTAGAACTTTATTAATATAAATAAACAAGCTCCAAGGCTTTTGTGACAAAAAAGATGACAATACAACCTGATTAGACAACAGCCACCGTATTTATACCTATAAAATGGAAATTATCTCTTGTAAATTATTAAAAATTTGATACTGAGAATTTTTTTTTTAAATATTACGATATATATAGAATAAAAGTAATGAAATTTAAGGGAGAACTCAAAGCGCTGTTCGACATAGTGATTACTGCAACTCATTTTTTGCCCAATTGGGGCAGTCATCACAATTGATCATTTTCAAACTGCATAAATTAACACATTAAATAAAAGTAGTAAAAATTTTGGGAAATTGGATAGAACGAGAATAAATGATTCATCATTATCAATTGGTCTGCCCGTTATGGAATGTCGGACCGCCCATATCTCCTGTTCTATTTAAACTAGAGCCTAAGGGCTTACATTACATTTTTTCCATACCACTTGATGCAAGTTGCTGGTGGCTAAATTAATTATTATATTATAAATAAGTGCCTCGCAACAACGAGCCTGCACGCCGTTCAAAGAGTTATTAGAAAATTATATAAAATACACTTTAATATTCAAGGAAAACAATAATTACTATAAAAATAAATACGGTATATTTTAAAATAAAAAAATTATCAATATCAGTTAAAAAACGTATACTCGTTAAAAAGGCGGTCAAACCCTTAAGAGAGCTGTTCGCAACAATACTCAAATGTAATATTAAATTAACTCTTTAAGATTAAGATGTGACTATGCTGTTTATGAATAATACTTATGTTGAATAATAATTATTAATTTTGGAAATTTCATTCGATGTTAAAGCTTAAAATCCATAATAAACCAAAATGATTAATTTGTTTGAATGAATGAAAGGAATGACTGAAGCTGAGCTGGAACTGCCGCCCCCCCGGCTAAAATCAATGCATTGATTCGCTCGCTGGTGGGCACTGCACTCAACACTCACCGAAATCAAATTCGATTAAAGCATTTTCCCGATAATTTTAGTATTTAAACAGATATCGAACTAAGTAAATAAGAAAATAAATAAGTTACATGTTTTATTCTTTAATACAGCATATAAAACGATACAATCAAAAAATTGTAAAAAGGATCAATGTAATTATTAAACCGTTAAAAATAATCAATAAAAAAACTCCAAAACAGGCAGAATTATAAAAACATTCATTATTCCATTTGTCTTCAATCATTGAACATGATTTCAAGTTTTTGATATTAAATATAAATAGAATTTCAATTTATTTAAAAATTGAAGAAGAAATTAAAGTACTAAAAAGTTAAACCTTAAAAAGTAAATATTGATGCAGCATATATCCAACAAAATAATGCAATAATAATTCACTAAATATCGAATAAATTATTCATTAATTATTTATAGATATTTACTAAAACGGAATAAAGTTTAAAATAAAATAATCTTAAGCTGTTGCTAAGAATGAATTAACAACCAAATACCACCAATTAAAAATATTTTGATAGAACCAAAACCCAAAAAAGTAACAAATAGTGAAAAAAATAGCTTGAGTTGTTTGGAAAACAGATTCTTGTAATGCAGCATGTTTTGTTTTCAAATAAGTTGTTATGTATTAAAAAATTTTTTTTTCAATGTTTTTGTCTAAAAATAAGCAAGGCCACTAAATCTGCACAAGAAAATTTATAATTAATTCCAAAATATTCTGAAAAATATATATAAAAAAAAATTTGATTCAGGAAATTCAATCTTTAAAGGAAAAATTCAAAATGGCGCCTTAAATTATTAGGGCAAAGTTTAAAATATTCATTAATTTATTTCACATGCCATCCAAGATAGGGGGCATCGATAACTTGAAACAACAAAATGAGGAAACAGATAGCAAAAGTATATAAACAACAGAGCTATATGAAACACCTCCAAGTGGATAACAAACTCAATCTACAATTTTTTTATTTAATTATTATTCAGTCGGGCGGTTACCGGCGTTGTGCCTCTGCCAACTTTGGCAGAGTGTAAACAAAATTTCATAGGTTAAATATGTTTAATTTTAAATTATAGAATTGGTCCAAATATAAATGTACCTTGATGTTAAAATAAGTTACAATTAAAATTGAAGGCATTGCTAGCAAAGATAGCGAACTAAAAATGAATAATGACATGCCACAATAAAATTATGTTTAAAGAATTTTGAATAAAAGCAATTGTAAAATTATCCATTTGACTAAAAACAAAAGTTGCGCAAGTAAAAAAAAAATTAATAAGCTTTTTTACTACGTAATTTATTAAATAACATAAGATTTTGTAATAATTGGGTTATTTCAACATTCTTGTTCTATAAATATATAAATTTAAGATATTATGAAATTGATGCAATCTCAGGCACCAGCATTTTGCAGTATTCTCCCTCGTAAACGGTCGTGCACAATAACGCTTTGTAGGTGTGACCAACGAGAAACATGTGGCGCTCCATGTGAACGGAGTCCGCAGGTAAACTAAATAGTCCAACAATGTGTATTTAATTAAGATTATTTATAAAATTATAAAATATAATAAAGTTACTAATCATTAAACAATAAAAGAAATCGGAAATTGTAAATAAATTATAATTTTAATTAGCTTGCTTTTCTTTACGATATCTAGAGTTGGGAAGGTAAAGATTTATAAAAAATTATTACAAATTCAATATTTAAATTTWTACAGATTCTTTCACATCTGTTACCGAACACTGTGCTTAATATTTTATTTTACVAAAATAAATTAGATCAACTGTGAATTATCATATTAAAACATATCAGCAATAATAAATTGGTTCAACTTAAGCATATTTAAAAAATCGAAATGAAAAAATTAGATTTCGATTATTAATCGATATGTAACGACCAAAATAATGTTGATTAAATTTTGGCGAAAAAACTAAATAATATTTTGCTAGAAGCCAGATCAAGGATGCCATCGTGATAAATTGTCGCGAGTGATTAGGATCTGGGGCACAGGCTAGTCTGCGATTGTTTAAGGAAAAAAAAATGCAAATTTGAAACTATAAGTGAAATTAATCGGCCCGATTTAAAAACAAAATGATATATATATGTTAAATTGTCAATTCAATTAAATGTTCCTGTATGCGTTAGATCATCCTAAATTTTATTTTTCCAATTCAATATATTTAGATGCCAAAACTATGTATTTGCAAACAATAACTCTAGTTTATTATTGTAAAAATGATCATTGATTTAAAAATAACAAAAAAACTTTCAAGCCAAAAAAAGAATCAACAATACAAAAGCTAATTAAATTTGAAAAATAAAAAAAATAACAATCATTAACAAATTAAATGGTAAAAAAAGTTGTGTATAGTAAAGCGATGACAGGAAACGAAAAGCTTAAACAGACAATCTACGCGGGGAAAACACTGCAGACGTTTTCTAAGCGCTTTTTAAATTGAATATGTACTATGATTATAATAGTTAATTTGGAAATCAAATGAATTAATTTGTAAAGGTGATGCATCTTTTGCGCCGACACATTTGCGCCGGAGACATTTGCGCCGGCGACATTTGCGCCGGCGAAGTCTATAAATTATTTTTGTCTACTTTTTGCCAGGGTTAATTTTTTCGCACTTGGGGGTTCGCTAGGCTTAGGCTTAAGCTACCACTTGGGGTTCGCGGAGTCGAATGGCATATAATTTGTTGAAATGTTTTGATATTTCTTCAGTTTTTCGCTAAAAAATAAAAGAAAAAATGCAAAAAAATAAAAATGGGCAAAACAAAAAAGCTCAGGGTGGCTTAGGCCTAAGCCTAACGAACCCCCAAGTGCGAAAAATTAACCCTGGCAAAAAAGTAGACAAAAATAATTTATAGACTTTGCCGGCGCAAATGTATCGGCGCAAATGATACCGGCGCAAATGTGTCGGCGCAAAAGATTGAGCACCGCTTCAACTGCAACAAGAATACAAAGTTTTAGAAATCATCAAAATCCCCCATCATAATTAATTATTTTTTAAACAAACTAGAGAATTGAAAAATTCCATAAAAAAATAAAATAAACTTTAAAAAAATTAATGCGATCTACGTAAAAAAGTTAAACCAAAACTACGTTGCTTACTATAATATTGTAACAATAAAATATAAATAATTCGCTACTTTTTGTTGATTCTTTTATAAAAACACACTTATTATACAGAAATTTTAGACCGAATTATTGCTTATAAAGATTAGCGATCCTTAAAATCAGTTTTGAATAAACAATGTCCTGAAACAAGTGTAAATTAAAGAAAACAAATTAATATTTAAATTATATTAAATCGTATATAACTAAATCATGAAAATGAAATAATCAGTTTTAACATTAATCGAATTAGCGTTTGAAAATATTAATATAAATATAGAATGCAATATATTCGTTACTTTTAATTGCTGAATAGACATGATGTTATATTCTAAACCCATTATTTCATCAGTTGATCTGATCAATTGAAAATAAAGATTGAAAATAAATATAAAAATTGAATATTTATAAAAGATGATCAAGCATTTTTTCAAATATTTTAAATGCAAAATTAATTTATGAGAATATATTAACCCGCTAAAAGCACACGTGCATTGAGTTCACTTTTCGCAAAGTATACAAATAAATATTGTGCATCGCCCTAACAACTATTCCAACCGAGGGCCCAACGTGTTCTTCACTTTAGCGAGGAATAAAACTACGACTTGATCTCGTTTAAAACCTATGATATCCAAAGCCGCAGCGACGATAAAGTGAAACCAACATTTAATGTTACTAGATGATTGATTATATTAGGACTAAAGATTTTTATTATAAAAAAATGCTAAAAAATACAAAGATAATATTAATCAAATTTAAAATATAATTTTTGACAACAGAAAAACATTTCCAAATAAAAAAATACAACTGATTTTTTATCGGGTTTTTACTTCGCATCTACGGTCATTATAGAACAATCAATATATTAAAAAACATTTTTGAGGAGATGCTGTTGTGCCTTGCCCCACAAAATTATATGATTATATTATTTTTATTTTAATCATTACAAATTCATTAAGTTAATTAAAAACAAGCTAAAATCGACAATTAGCCCAATTTATAAAAAACATAGTGATAAAAAACGTAATGGAGTTTTTTCAGTAATATAATAAAAAAAGAAACAAAGAAAATGTTGTTTAGATAAATGACAGGAAGTTAATTCCACATTTTTATATTGCTTATTTGAGATTGAACATAAGGTATGGGAAAAAAAATGCAAATGAAAAAGGTCCATTTTGTGCTTTTCTGACGGGAAGTACATAAGTTCTTTTTATTATTTTGTGCATTTACACAGTGGCAACCGAGTTCCCATTGAAAGGGAATTACTTCATAGTTGTTCTCGCGCAAAAATATTTTCAGATTCGTGTGTTAGGCTTTGGTGTATGATTTGGGTCCTTTTGTGTATTTTGGTTCAGATTGCTCTCCCGCAGCTCAGGGGTTTCTTTAAAAGTGCAATCTTTGTGGAATCACAAAAGATGGTTTAAAAGCGGCTCCGTGCTTCCTCCTTTTCTAGCGTACAAAAATGTATTCTTTTGCTTCTTTTGGCTGACACACGTGCCTTGTTAGTTGAGAGATCCGCTTAATATATATTTTTGGTTATTTATAATTAATTAACTACTGAATGTTCATTGTTAAATTAATTTAATTATTTAATTTATTTTATGTATAATTTTTTATCGATAATTTTTTAATATTGTTGTGTATGAAGTGCAAATTTGTCATATTAAGTTTAATTTAACGGTTTTATACACTGCTGTTTTTGGATGTTCTTAAATAAAAAAATGACAATATTTTTATTTAATTTGTTTGATATAGTTTATTCAATTTTTTATTTTTCGTTAAGAATTAATTTTTCTGAAAGTTAAGACTTTATCAGTCTCAGTGGAAAGCAAAAGGCTGACCAATTCTGAGCATGCTTGCACATAACCACGTAATGGTTTAATCCAACTCGAAAGATGCTACTGAAATCAAATGTGATTTTATCATTATGGCAGGTCTCAAAAATTTATTTAGTTTTTATTCATTATTTTACATTATTTTTTTAGTTTTTTAAATAAAAATATAAAAAATAATGCACTCTTCGAGCTCAACGTTCTGTAGAGGCCAAAACGGCCCGTTATCAGTCATTGCGTGATTTTCTTGGGCAATTGATTATCTATGCTAATCTGGTTCTACTTTTTGGACCTCCAACTTAAATTAAATCCAAGATTTTTTAATTTGTATTTTTCAGCTAGTCAATCAATTTATATTTTACCTCTCTCTCAAAATGGTAACAATAAATCCGTTAGAAACACATTAAATCCTAAATTTTATGTTCACATACATGCGTGTCGGCATAAAAATCTTTCTATCATTTAATTTATAAGCTTTTTTCAACATTTTAATCTTTATTCATTATTAACAAATTTAAAAATTTGTGAACATTTTGTTTTCACTAGGCAAAATCATAAATATAAAATTTATTTTGAAAGCCGTTCATCATTCTTAAAAAATCAAGACTGAAGACGATTTTGTAATTTGTA
>MEIZ01000071.1:145525-201209 GCA_001723225.1 Globodera ellingtonae
TTCTCGGTCGGATGAACGAGCGTTGCGTTAAGATTGGCCAGCCACCATTCTGTGCAATTTCCAATTTTAATTTTCATAATTAATAAAATATTTTAAACTTTTGTAGCCTTTGTGTTATCTCGACAACAGATTAAGATATGCGGGGAGTTTTTTTTCAAATGGTTTTTTTTAAATTTATTTTTATTTTGAAGCGGCAAAAAAAAAAATATTTGGGGATATGTCTACATGTTTTAGCCCGATGTTTATTCAAATGAAAAGTTTTTCAAAAGACGCTGCTAAATGGTACTAAAAATTCAAGAATTAAAATGTTTTATTTTTCTTATTCTTTTGTTGCTATTCACATTTAAATCTATACCAATTATATTATTAAATTAAACCTATTTTTTCATCTTAATCAAAACACTCCTTTTTATTTAAAAAAATAAAATTTAAGATGAAATGTTTAGTCAGTTTTTATATTTAGTTATTATTATTAAAATTTATTTTTTCCCACTTAACTATTATATTGCTATTTATATATTTGTCATTAATTTTGTTAAAGAATGCCCAAATTTAAATTTACAAATAATATTTCAACATTAATTTTAGGCATGTCTTGGGTTTACTCTGATAACTGATAAAATTTAGATTTATTTATGTGAACTAAGATTTTTGTGAATTATGACTACCATTTGATGTTGAACATTTTTTCTCAATTTATTTACTCTTTATATATCCATTTACTACTTAAATTATAACTAACCAAAAATGTTTTTTTAAATAACCTGTTTATTTAATCTACAGAATTATTTTTTATATAATTTATAATTTTTTGACTTGTAAACATTATTTATCTTTATAATTATTGTAAATTCGCTGTTACCGTTTTTTAGTTTATTAATCTGGCGTTGTCGCGTTTCAGTAATTTTCAATAATTAATCTTTATCTTTTTTTTTGTAATTTTTGTATTATTTTTAAATGCAATTGTAATAAGTGTTTTTGTATTTTCAAATTGTTATGAAATGATGCATTGCTTTACGCTATAAAAATTAGCTTTAAAATTTGTGGTCTTTCAATTATTTAAATTATTATATAAATTTTATTTTTCATATTTAAACATTTTTCATATTTATACCGTGATACGTATTCATTAGTTGTTCGTTAAAATTGGTCTACTGWCATGCCMTTTCTCATCTTAAAAMGGTGCAGAATTTAATGCGCTTTTGTCACTGTGTGCGTGGTGAAAAAGTTTTATAATTATAAATTGTTAATTTTTTTAAATTTATTTTAAACATTTTTATTTTTATAATATTTTTCATTCATTGAGTTAATTTAATTATTTCTTACCAAAAGGTCATTTTGATTGTGTCCAACACCTTTATTTAATTTGAGTTTTATTTTCTGTATTTTTGATAGTATTTTGGAAATTTTTTCCATTACTAATCGTGATTTCTCCCGCGAATTAGTGCCTGCCATCACAATGCGATGTAGGCAATCGCGTTATAAATTAATATTTTGTTCAATATGTGTATTTAATGTATTGAAAATTTAATTGTATTCATCAAATTAATAAAATTTAAATTACTTTTGAGTGATTATTAGGGTTATTTTTCCTCTTGTTAATTTTTGTGTGTTTTTTACATTTTAAAACTATTTCAGTCTTCGATCATCATTTTTGCATACAACAACTAAAATAAAAAAAAGAGAAGACTCTATATGGCTGGCTAATTGAAGTGTTCGTCGAGTTCTTCTTCTTCAACCAGTCTCTATTTTATTAAGAACTGCCCGTTTAATATAAAAATTTACTGCTGTTTTAATTTTTTAAATCTAAAATCTACAATTAAAGGTATTACTTTATGCAAATTAGCAAATTACTTCACTTATAATTTTTGGTAAATGTACGTTTAAAATTTCTTTGTATTATTTTAATGTGGTAAAACAGTTTTCCTTACCAGTAAAGACATAATATAGTTTGGAATTGAAATACACTATTTATATATCTATTAATTTATATTTGAAGCTAAGATCTTTTCTAATTTACTGGCATTATAATATATTTTGAATGTAAATAATTGTTTTAATGCAATTTTACTTAAGTAGTTTTATATTAATAAATATAAAATTTAATATATTTCTATTTTAAAGGTATAGTACAATTATTGTCGCGTTCGCCGAGTACCAACGACATAAACGGGCAAACATCTCGCATATTGTAGTTAAATTAAAATTTGTAAAATAAAAAAACACAATTTATGTATTAACTTTCTACAAAGTTTGGGCGCTGTGAAATAACAGACAAGGATTAAGATATTAAAGCATAGATTAAGGTTTACCCGTTGCATTAAAATATTATTATATAATACAATATTCAAATAAAAAAATGCAAGAATTTATATGTTACAAAGTTAGACAAAAGAAATATAAACTTGACTTCCCCCAACACCCTTTACCTTTATGCATTTATTTGCAGTAAATTTTAATTTAATTTTGGTTTAGCCCATACCAATTATTATGCTTTCTTCCTCTTTCGTCGATATTCTAACGATCGATGAGGTGAATCATCTTTTATCTCGTTCCAGAGAGCACGCTCGATGCAGTAGAAGATCTCCACCAGCCGGTTAATTTTGTCTTCAATATTTGTATATTTTTAGGTTTTTAGATAATTATGACTTTGCTTCCGTGCTTTCAGCATTCATTTTTGCTTCTGAATACTTTTTAAATTTATTTTATTTTTTGAATAGGCCGTACGTTGATAGTTAATACTAATATACTTGAAAAAATCCGTACGGTTCAATTTAGTACAATAATTATATTTTTTAAGTTTAAATCTTTAAGTTTTTTTTAATAGATCCGTCCGCCGATAATAAAATGATATTAAATTTTAACTTCAATCMTGTATTACCCATTGTGAGATCGGCTTTCAAGCTAAGCAAATTTAGCCTGTCTTCAATATCCTTCCAATCGGTCTATGATATTGTGATCACTTTTTTGTTAATTATAATAATAATTGTTTAGTTTTTAGATTGCGTTGCTTCTTAATCCTCGAAGAGTAACGATTTTCATGCTTCTAAAAGTTATTGAGGCAAATAAATTATGTTTAAATCGAAATTGAAATTATTTATTTTATCCGAATTATAAGAGAATAAGTGTCGGGCAAAATTAATGTATATATAATTTTAAACAATGGCATTAAAATTAAGAGTGTTCTCTCTTATATTTTTTTATGTATGTTTAAAATCCCATACAAAACTTGACGTCGGATTGTTAATTAATTATAGATTACATTTTATTTTATTTAATATGGAATACCAGAGCATAATTAGAATAATAATGTAAAATTAATTTACTGCAAAATTAGTTGGGAAAGTTGTTAAATTATGCAGCGTGGGAAAAAACTGTGTTGACCTTTGTAAAAGGTGGGATTTTGTGAGAATACTTTTTTAAATAACATACGTTATTACAATATTGCGTTGAGTTTAAAAATGTTTTAGTTTCACGTCCACTTTTTTGGGTACCAAAAGGATTGTCAGGGAAATAAGATTGTTTTATATATTAAAATGTGTTAAAATTAAGAAAATTGTTAAATTTATAAAAGTTAATTTTTAGTTTGAAATAAAAAACTTCGTTTGGCTTTGATTTAATATTATTTTAAAATTGATTTGTTTTTAGCCAAGCAAATTATAAAAGATTTTGTAATTGTGAAGCCTAAACATTGAATTTTATTTTATAATGGAATAAAGACTTTGAGAGCTTTTGGATATATTAAAAAGTGATTTTAGCATTTTGAATACTCATTTTCCTTCTTTTCATGATTTTGTTTGTTCTTCATCGGCGTAACTTCTCGAGTCCGACATTTATATTTTCTGCTTTTTATCTCGTTTTGCTTTAATATAAATATTGCAATGGTATTCAATCTTTTTGTTAGATATCTTTAATAAATTGTTTATTGGCAAAAATCGTTTTGATCCATCCTCCAAGAGCCTTAACTGCGTCAGGCCGGTTGCTCAATATAAAATGAAAAATATTCTAATAATTTTGGTAGACTTATACTACGTAAAATTTTTTATCTTTAAATTGAAAGAAGAATTTTTATTTAGATGTCTTTAAAAATAATGCAATAAAATTTAAATGCATCTATATAAAGTCAGAACACAAACAAAATAAGCGCCCTTGAAAACTCGACTGACAAAACTTTAATTATTTGATTTAATAAATTACTTTTTCATATATTTCCTATTTGCTAATATTATTCACTTTATATTTTGGATATTATAACGGACTTCGTCTGTTTAGAGCACATCAACCGCCACTTCCGTACAAATGTCGTCAGTCCCAACCGCAGCCGGTTTCTCGTCCTGTCATCTGAACGCCCTGACCCTACGGCGACGGCGAGGTTTCCGTCGAGCGCAAATGAGGTAATGTGACGATAAAATACCATTTAAATTTTACAATGAAATGTTTCAGTTGGTTCCATTTATTCATCAACAGCACACCAACAGCAATTGTTTTATTTCCAATTAATTGCGTTTTGCGAAACCTCTGCCAATGGCTTGGCATTTAATTTTAAACTTAATTGGTGTCTTTGGGAAAACCACTTTTTTGTATATTATAATAATGCTTTGCGATATTATTTTGATTTTAAAGTTTAGAAGAAGGATGACGCGTTGCTCAGAAGCATATAAGTTGTTCATTATGTTATTTTTGATGGCTCACAGTCAATTTGTATTTTATGAACTTTTAAAAAAATCATTTGTTTAATAACACATTTGTGGTAAATCGAAAGGCAAATTGATTGGATTTTTTGGAACACAAATGGGAGAGAGCATTTCTTTTTTTATTTATTCCTTATCTTTGGTGCTTTATGGGTTTATTTTATTGAATTTATGTTTTCATGTTAAATTATTTATATCCATTTGTTTTAGGGTTATTTTGATTTGTTAGTTGTAGTATTTTTGTTTTTGTCAAGTAAAATTAAGCTCCCTTTGCGGTTTTCGTGGAAAGCGTGTTGATGCAGAATTAATTTATTGCAACAATAAATTGTTGATATTGTAATTTTTTTTTACTTTTTTATTTTTTTGATCTTTAGTTTACTTATTTAATAAGTATTTTATAAATTATTCCTTCGAAAACATTTCCGATTGGCTGCAGTTGTTTTGAACGATTAATTTAAGAAATTATTAATGTGCCCTTTTATTAAATGTTCAAATATTTAGTTTGAACATATTGTTTTATTAATTTATATTTTGGTATTTTATTTGTTTTCTCTTATTTCAATCTCAGCAATCAATAAACTTAGATTTTTTCTTGAATTGCTGCTCGCGATTTGCATGAAGATTAAATTTTTATTATTAATTGTCTTATTTTCATATTCATGTGAAAATTTCTTTAAGACCTTTGATTTCTGTAATAATAATTTAGTAACAACAAATGAAATAAAAACATTAAATACGGATTAAACTAAACAAAAAATCCTCAGTGACCAATTTTTTGTAATTTCAAATTTATTCCTTAAAATTGTTATGCAAATATTGGAATTAAGAATTAATTAATTCACATGTTTTGACAAAGCTATCCTACGGAGCAATTTCTTCAGCATAACAGGTCCATATGTTTTTGGGCGCATAATTATTGACATTTTTGGGGTTTATGAAATTTATTAAATGCACTAATTACTTCTAAATTTTGTGCGATCTTGATTGGCTTGTTTTGAGTAACAAAGCTCCATTGAGGCAGAATGTTTTCAAGTTTATTTAAAAGAATCTTATTTTAAAATTTTCATAATATCACTTAAGCACATTTTTGAATAAGGCTTGATTTTTTATAATGTAAAAATACTTATACACGCAAGTTTAATCGTATTTTTTTAAATAATAATTAAATTTGGCGAAATTTTGTTTTTCAAAGACGGGCATAGTTTTTGTATTTATATTTTTCAAACAATATTGATGGTAAAAATATTATTTAATAATGATTTAAACGGGTTTTTTTGCAATCAAGCTTTTTTTTTTTTGATTTTTTAGAGTAGTTTTCATTGGACTAAATTTGTTGCAAAACCTTTTTTTTTATTCACAGAGATTATGCTTATTTTTTTTTAAAGATTGCCGCGAAGATTGGGCATGTTTATTTTTCTATTTAGATATATTCTAACTGTTTTATGGTGTGTTCAACATCTAAATACTTTACTCAAAATGAATTTCGAATATGACAGTTTTCTCTTTTGTGTATTTATGTGAAACAATAATTTCAAATGTTTTACTCATACGATCCTCGTTTTTTTCTGAAATATTTTACAATCCATTCTGTATTTTATTTGTCAATATCTTTTCTTTGAACATTGTGGCATAATTTATCATTTTCATTTATTTTGGATTCAAATTTTTACTATAAAATAGCCATTCTGTACTGACTTTATTTAAGAGGTTTAGGGCACTTCTCTCAATTTCAAACATTATCCAATTCTTGTAAGATTAAAAACTCTTAATGAAAAATAATTTATCAATGACTGAGCTAATCTTGTGAATTTATTTAAAGACCAATTTAAATTTAATAATAAAGTAATATGTATATTATTATTTTTGTTTGTTGTAAGAGAATGTTAATAAATTTTTCAGAATTATTTGTTTTAAATTTGTCTCATTTGGAGAGTGGGAACAACTATTTATCTGATTTATTTATTATCATTAATAAAAAAAGTATTATAAGGGTTCGGAGTATTTCTGAAAATTAATTACACTTAGACTTAGATTATAAATATTAAGAAAATAAAACAAAAACCCAACTTCATACGCAATTTTTAAGATAATTCATTTAATTGTTTATCATGATTCTATCCTTGGATAGCTAGCTTTTTGATAATTGCATAGTGAATTAATTAATTCGTTGATTTCTCTGTATAAGCAAATTATCATAATTTGAGGGTGCAACAGTGCACCCGATCTGCATAGATCTTTCTAACTCCTTTTTAACGATTATCTAGTTAAAATGAAATTTATGTGTGATAAAAAAAAGTTTATTGCATAAAATATGCATTTATATTGCCACCCTAAAAACAATTTTAAAATTAGCCACCGAGACCTGTGTTTGTTTGTAATTACATTTAGATGGTAGTTATAAGATAACCCATTTATATACCAAAAAATTTTTCTATCATTTATAGCAATTAATCTTTATTTAAATGAATTTTACGGTATTTATTAGTTGATGTCTTTTTTATTTAAGTTCTTATTTGTTAATTTGCGTAAAATAATCGTTGTTTTACTTATATCGCTCTATAAATTCATAATATTTTCCGAATGAGTTTCTTATATTTAAATCATAATTATTAAACGATTTGCAATCAAAAATTTAAAAACGGTAAGTTTTGGAATTTTGAAGTTCTCATCATAATTTATAATGTTTATTTAAATAAAACCCAAAATTGAGCTGAACCAGTTATAAATTAAGATATGATGATTGCTATGTTATTGTTTTATTTTATAATGTTTGATTATGAGGTTTTTTAGATCCAGTGCTATCGGCATCGTTGCGCAATCGTTGCACGGTGTTACAATTTACTAACATATAATTTTCCAATAATAAATCACACAAAATTTAAAATTTGATAATTTTMATTATTTATTTGATACTTTAAATTGTCAATATGACTAATATTAAACTTTAAATTGTGCTAAAAGTTTTTACGGCTTGGTCAAAACGTACCCAACGATAAAGTCTACGGTCCTTTAAATCCAATTGCCGTATTATGTTTCGTCAGCTGGTTTAGCTTCCGATATTTTATGCAAAATCGGAACAATACGCTTTTATGGAAAAGAATAATCGGCGTGATGGCCAAGCCAAAGTGGAGGGCTTGATCACATTCTGCCGCCTGTCTCGTTTGTCAACTCCTAAAAAATTTATTTTAACATTTGTAATTTTATAATTTTTGATATGTTTTGCACCAAAACTATTCGATATATTTTGCTTACATTTTTCTAGCGACTTTATAGACAGGCTTCAGTGTCATATTGTTTATTTATTAACCTACATAAATTAAGAATATTGGTAATTTTTGTTGAGTTAACAGTGGTGATGAAACTGAATTGCCATTTTGCAGATGATGAACATTTGTTGAAGCTCTCTTATTTGTTTTAGAGCAGGTTGCATTCAAACTAGTTAAAATTGAAGATATTTTAACACTAAAACAAGTTATTAAGCTTTATTGCAATTGTCGCTTACTTTTAGTTTATTTAGTCAAACTAGTTGTTTTGTTTTATTTTAATTATYATTTCCTGGKATTTGGAGCACAGGAGGCCTCTGACAGCGGCAAARACCTTTTCACATTCATCGCCTCTGGCCTAGTCTTTAAAAATAAAAATAGCTTGCAATAATATTTGTTTTTCATATCAATGAACATTTTAGAAATTAGATTAACTGACTAGCTTTAACTTGGTCGAAGCCAGTAATAAATTATTTTTTTTCTACTTTTTTTGAATTAAAAAGAGTAAAACGTTTTCCGTTAATAAATTATTTATATTTTATTTTGTTAAGATATTTACGAATGTTCCATTGCTATTTGTATTTATTTGGTATTTAAATATCTTTCTCACAATTTGCCACTGTTATTTGAATTAAATAATATTTCTATGTTAACATCTTATTTATCTTATTATTTATTTCATTTGTATTTATAATTTTCTTTATTTTACCTGTCTATTTCAAAAGCTTGGCCTAATATTGATGATTGATTTCAATAAAATTTCCCCACAAATAATTTCATTGCCCACTTTTGTCGCACGCCGCAAACTTATATTATTTTATCATTCTGCAAATAAAATTTGTATGTACATTTATTTGGCATTTATATTACTGAATTAAAATTTATAAATAATATTTAGAAGAAAATTAAACATTTTAATTATTTTCTACATGGTTGATAGTAATATTTTGGTCACWAATTTTTCGTTACTTTTTTGATAATGGATTTATTGTTTTTGAAGTGTTTAATCGCACATTTTTATTTAAAAAAGTATGCAATAACGGAKATTATTTTGCTCACCGATTAACTCCCTTTTTTTGGAACGCGAACAGACACTGTTGAGTTTGGCAAAAGGCCCATTTTTATTTAAATTTACTAGCCTCACTTACAATTTTATGTTAGTCTTTTTACAAATACGCTTACATGCCATGCAGACTTTTATATAATTTATTTAAATAAGTTACCGGTTTTATATTTACTTTTTATGATTTATTTTAATAAAGAATTTTTTATAAATGTTTTAATCATTCAGATAAATACGAACAGGCGCTTAAKTGATACTGGCTGCTTGCCATGAACATAAGATGCCCGAGCAAGGATATATTGTCGTTTAATCTTGAAAGTGTGTTGACGTTTTTATTTGTTACTTCCTTCCCCGTTAATTAGTAACATATTTGACAAAAAAACTCAATTTGAATCATTTACTTGAAATATATTTATATATTAATTATTCGAATTAAAATTACGTTTGTTCTTGTAATGTGTATCAAATTTTATAGGAATTTTTTAGTTCTAAAAATAGTCTAAATTGAAAGAAAATATAATTTGATAAAATTAATTTTATGTTAAATGGTTGCAATTCATTTCATTTTATTCATATATTTTATGTATTTCACGATTCGAGATTATAATATGACAAATGATGATCAACCTTGATTATGCTAAGTAAAATAAATCGGATTTTATACATTTATTTAATTGCTTTCTAAATTATTTTATCTGACTATTAATCCATTTTATAAATTTTTTTATATTTAGAGGCTCCAGTATGTGTACCTTCGTTCGAATTGGCACCCTTCGGCTGTAGTTGCAAAAGTAAAATGTACCTGAATATATTTTTTTTTTATTAAATTATTTATTCCAATTTAAGATATCGCAATAAAAAATGTTTGCTTAGTTTTTTTATAGCTTCATATGTTTTAACCCTCAACACCAGCAAATAAAATTATTTATAAAATAAAATTTGTTTTTAAATTTTTTTAATTTTACAGAAAAAAAGTTTAATGAAAAAAATATAAATCAAATACGAAGATTAAAACTACGCATATCAAATAAAATAAACTTGTTAAAAGGAAGACAGGTGGCTGGCTTTTTTAACATTATTTGGTCAAACGTATGAATGGCAAATACTGCCAACTTAATAGAAAAACATTGAATGTTGACTTCACTTGTCTACGACTTAAAACGGCTGCTATAAAATTTAACAAGCTCAGTTAGCCGAGCGAATGGGGTCTTCTCATTACGGAGACCAAGTCAATTAATTTGAAAAGAGCCAAACAAAAAAATTCCCTATAAAAAAAAATCTAAAATAAATTTACACATTAATGATAAGCAAACCTAATAATTCTACTTTTAAGTAATGTTTTCAAAATTATAGATCAAATTTTTAAAAACAAACTTAATTATTTACCGAAGAGGCGTACTATGCGAGTGTGGTGTTAAAGACAAAATCAAAGTTTATATAAAAATTTATTTTAAAATTCGGAAGTCAACCATACCATTCGATGCATATGCATAAATAAAAAAATTTAAGCAAATTCTTTATTCAAAGATAATTTGCTATTTACAGGATCTATATCTTCTGCAAGTTAAAGAATCATCTTTTGAAACGAAGAAACTGTTATTTATTTATTTTTGCTTAATAAATTATTTAAAATAAAGTTGAAAACACGCAATTTATTTTGAAAAACAATATTTTTATCAAGAAAGGCACTAAAAAACTTATGAGCTCTGCTTAATTTAAAAGCGCAAAAATTAGTAAATCTTAAATTAAAACGAATAATCAACAAAATAGTTTTGTTATCTCATAAGATCAATTAGTTCATCCAATATCTTTCAGTATTAATTTTATGATATGCTTGGTTCTAGTTTAAGTGTCTTTTTCTCTTGTGGAATAAGGATTATAACGATCTTGGCGTTTTTTTAATTTTGTTAATCATAAGTTTACGGAATGAAGTTTAATATATTTTAATAATTAAAGAATTAAAATTAACATTTTATTGCAATTTGTGCTAAAATTGTTTTCATAATTTTATATCTATGTATAATTCGTTTATGGTTGTTTTTACGGCTTTATTGCAAAAGAATTTCCAAGCACACATGTCGGCTAAACGTTGTATTTTATAGTTAGATGGCGTCCGTGGTCGGGAATGTCACATCATCGGCTACATATTTTCTTGAAAATGTTTAATTATCCATTTTTTGTGTTCATAAATAAACACAAATCGACCAAATTATATACCATTTCATTTATAAAGCAATCTCTTCCGTATTTTCTTAAATAAACATAATAAATTGCAATAACCTTTGCTTATATTACGGCACGTAAAATTATTTTACTACGGTAATTTTTTGGGCTTTAGCTTCACCACGAGTTAGCGGTTTTAGGGCGAGCAAAGCGTTTTATGAGGTTAGCGAGCCGAAAGGCGATGTCAAGAAATTGTTTTAAATTTTTGTTAAGATAATTTCAGATTAATTTCGTATTTAACACACTTTTACGGTGCCACCCTTGCCAACTTGACCTTTTCACGTGCCTATAAATTCGGCCATCGCTTGGCAAGCTTTTTAGCATATATAATGAATTTTATTTGATTTCCTACCTTTTTGTAATTGAAATTATATTATTTATATTAATGAATAATTATTTTATATGTATTTTTTTATTAAATTGATTTATAAAAAGCTTAATCAATGCTTAGAAGAACCCCTTAAATTAATTCATGGCACATGCTGGGTTTATGCGATATAACTTTACTACTTAATATTTAATGCCTTTATACACAGTATTGTTCAAAATAGTTTCTTGAGTTTATTTATTCTAATTATAATAATTGGTTTTAGAATACTTTCGTTTTAGAATACTGTCATCTCCTCATTTTTTATATTTTAGATCGCGTTTTCATTTTATAAAAAAATTTAGATCAATCATTAATTAAATAAAAATAAATAAATTTAAGAAGTAGATAAAAAACAAATAATTCTTTTTATTACTTTTTAAGAACAAGGCCATGGGTARATCTCCGATAGTCCATACCAGCTTCAGCTTGACARGGCCCACCACCTCCACTGGATTTAATTATTTGTTCTATTTTTTAATTTATAAATTTAATAATCTTTTGCTCTTTTTTATTACAAATTAAAAATTCTAACAACTTTCGCTCAAAAAGATATTTGGAGTTTTTTAGCAAGAGTTTATATACGAGTTATTAGCCTCCCTTTAACAACATAACCTTACTTTTATATTATATTTTATTTTTTAATGCGTTGTATTAGATTGCTCCTAATCTTCATAATGTATAAATTTATAATTTGTATAAATATCCTTGCGATTGCATACGTGCTAATTTTTCCAAAAAAACAAAGATACTTATTATTCTTTATATTATTTAAACATTATTTTTTTTTGGTGCTGTTTTGTGGCCTCCGTGTTACACATTCAAACTTGGGTTTAACGGATATCAACTGGTTTATATAGGATATAAAGGGGGAATTCTGAAAGAAATTCCCTTTTTCTTTCGTGTCATCTTCACCTATTTGTAATTTAATTAATACTATATCAGATGGCATTATTAATATTTATTTAGCAATCAATATAGCCCGTTTTTAACGCTTTTTATTGTATATATCTCGAAAGCTTTTAAACAACTCTTTATCATTTTTTATTGGATAAATTACTACTTTTTATAGGAGATTTAATTTAATTGTTTTTTGATTTTATTTCAAAAAATGTGATTTGAGTAAACAAGATACCTTTTTTTATTCTGTTATAATTATATTTTACTTTTAATGTTTTCTTAATTTCGTAAAACGATTAATTGTTTTTATACTTTTTTGGGGTATTTGGTCTTTTCACATCTTCAGATTGCGCTCTCCCAGGCAACGAAAATCGTATTTTTGTCCAACTTGMAGATACCTTGAGCCATTAGTAATAAAGCACACTATTGTATATTGTTGGTACTTGCAATTAGGTTATTAAATTCTATTAAAAAATTTTAATTTTTTAGCCATAAAGATAAAAACATATACCTGATTAAAGGTTACTTAAATCATTATTTAAATTATGTTTGAAGTTGATGGATATTCAAATAAATATTTGTGTTGCTAGAAACCATACGAGATACCGATAAAGTTCTAGAAAAATTCTAAACAAAAAGTTCTCAKAAAGTGTAAAATTAGAAAAAACTAATTAAATATAAATATTTTATAAACTTATAGTTAAATTAATAGTCAATCACGATAATAACTCACCTAAAAATAAAAAAGGTTAAATAAGTTAATTTAAGATTAATTAAATATTTTTAAATAAATGAATTATAAACCCAAAATAATTTATTTCTAAGTATATTTATTTTAATTAATGTTTTTTAGCTATTAAGTCTTTACTTTAATATGTTTTTGTTAATTCAAGCGCATACTACAGTTTATACTTGGGGTTTTTTTTAAAATCATTATTTTAAAATTTAAACTAGTTAATATATAACAAAAAAATGATTCGTTTGAAATTTTGGTAGAAAAATAATAAGAAAAGAAAATAGATATTTAAAGTTTGCATCAAAAGTAAAAGGTGTGCAATTATTTAAATGCCTTTCTATTATTTATTATTAACTTTGATTGTATAACCAGTTGATAAATTTATTGTATTGCATAGGTATAAAAAATTAACAATAATTTCTTATTCACTTTATCGATAAGGTTCATAGTTGGTATCGAAAGATTTTTTAAAGAACAAATGAAGTTTAAACTCTTTTGGCTATATGCCATTTGCCTGACACTAATTTTAACTATTTTTTTTGATTTAAAAAATATTTATATTTTTCAAAATAAAATCAGAATATATAAAAGAATTATAAGTCAATTTTAAAAATAGAAATTTAACAAAATAACATACATTTTAAAACTCAAAATTATTATTAAACCACTTTTGAACCAAAAAAATCATTGAGCCTGAAAGAATAAAAAGTCAAGGATAGAATGAGCGTTTGGCTTAAAAGCATTTAAAAATCGTGGATTTATCACTCTTATATATTTACATAATATACAATAGTAAATTTACGAGAAAATTATGTGAAAAATTTAACAAATATTATAACTAAAAACTAAAATTAAATCTATCGCATCATTTATTTTTAACTTTACAAAAATGTCAGTATTTATTTGACTCATCATGGAACCATAATTATAACTGCAAGCGAGAAGACAGGTGGAAAAACGTGTGACCGAGTTTTTAGAGCGCCAAGGATCACGCCGCACCGATAAACTTGAAATTCTGAATGTTTAGAGCAGACAATAATAAATAACTAAGAAAATAAAATAAACTTATAAAATTCTAAACATCATAAAAAGTATTTAAAGCCAATACCAAAAATTTAAAAAGCAGCTTCAAAAGTGCAAACCAAAGTAGAACATTAATGAATAAAAAATATAATTCAGGCAAATTTTAATAAAAATTAAAAATTATTATTAAAATACTATTGTTTTCCAAAAGTTTATAATTAAAAAAACAACAAGAATAAATAAATAACATTTAGTCTTTACTAAAAAATATATGTTACCAAAAAAAATAAAAAATGCCAATAAAACGTTTAAACTGAAACTGAAATGATAAATTCGAACCGTTAATCAACAATAATTAAACAACGTTTTTATTTTAAAAAAAAGTTGCATTGACAACGACAAACGTAATTATTATGCCTAACAAGCCAAGTGCAAAAAAATATGTCTAAAATATTTAACCAAAAATTATTTTTAAAGGATGAAATTAAATTTATTAAATCATGGCAATTTTATACCTATTAATATTTAAATGGGGTTTGACACTTATTTTAATTCAAACTTTGTAAAAATAAAAGCATTTAAAATAAAAATACAAATTAAAATCCAACTTTAACAACAAGATGGGACTACAGTAAATAAAAATGGATTACAAGTGATAAAAAATCGCAATTTTTCACTAATTGCATAGGGCAATTTTGTATCAAAGTCCGGGAAAAAAGAACCACGCTGATGATACCAAGCGCTAACACGAAACACCGGAGTCGAAGGCTAGTCAAGCTTTGAAACATTTTTAATTTAGGGTTAAAACTCTTTCTTCAGAGTTTGCGACTGGGGCTCTGAGGAAGTCAAGTCGAATGCTTGAATTGTGGAGGGTCCGTTTTGTTTGGTTACATCCCTAACGGTATGTCCACAACAGAAACATAACAAAATTGTGCCACCGCCTCACTGGACAGAAGTAGATGGAAATGGAATTTTGCAAATTACTATTAAAAACGGTGCAAACAAAAAAATCGGTCACCAAAATCCTACAGACTATTAGACGATATGAATAAGTAAATTAACAGTGTTCCAATTAACCGGCACCAAAATTTTAAAAATGACAAAATAATAAACATCGTAAATGAATATCAAAAAGTAAAACAATTTAATTTCAAATATACTAAAAACAAAGCAATCATAATGAAAAATTTTATTTAACAATAAGAAAATTGTAAAATAAATAATAAAATAAGGGCAATGCTATTTAATAATCTTTAATAAATATAATCAAGAAAAATATGTTTAGGAGTGTGGYCAGAAAAAAATAGAAATCGTTTACACTTATTATTTTAGACGCATTAAACTAAAATATCAAAAAAATAACTCATAAGCTTACAATACGCACGTAATCATTTYTTTAAAAGTTAAACCCCCAAAAATGAAGTCAAATTAATAAAATTAAATTAACATTTCATTAATATAAGGCGAATTAAATCCAGAATTATCCTAATAAGTTACAAATTATATATCGCTTATATATTATTTACAGTTTAAAAACTTAATCTTCCATCTGTGATTAAAAAATCTTCTTAGCTGGATTWWAASTAAAAATTAAATACAAAAGAATTAGTTTTAAAAATTAAGATAACTTATTTAATATAAATTATGTTTTATCAATTGAGTAGCCTACGCCGCCAATTCGCACGACAACTGAGAAAAGCAGGCTAACTTCCGCAACTACGCATCATGAGCTAATTCTAACGAATCAATAAAAAATAATTGGAAATTAGAAGCACATTCTGCCTACAAATATTGTATAGCAATTAAAATAAATTWAAAAAATTGCCTTAACGAAAGCAAAATAAATTAAATGATATTATAGGCTGTAAACGATAAAACTCATATTTAATTTCAAAATATTAACCTACTAGAAATAAATTTAATGCAAATGATAAATTATTTAACACAATAAGAAGAGAATTTAAAATTTATTTATATTTGGACAAAAAAGTGAGTCCACATAATTTCCTGTCTCGATGCCAACAAATAATTTCATTCGTGGGAAGCTAACGCAACTCAAAAATTTGAAGAAGAAATACAAATTAAAATCCACAATATCCGAATTTACAAAATTTAAAACTTGCCACTTGGGCATGCAGACGTTCCAAAGGAAAAAGAAGCGATAAAAGCTATTTAACATAAAATTCATAAAATATCAATAACAAAACGATGCAATTTTGTAGTCACATGAGAAACCCATTTCTTTAATTATAACAGCAGTGTTTGTCCGCAAACGTGAAGCACAAAGGTGCAGCAATTCCTGATCCGTTCACACGGACCCGACGCCAAACCTTTTCCTCCTCTTCCCGCCTGTCATAAGAAAGGCAAACACATAGTGTGAACAAATGCAAGCCTAATTTTAAAAATAGTTTAATGCATTTCAACTTGCAAACATAAATTAAACAATTATTGATAATATCGAAAGCAAATAAATTATTTCAAACTCTGATACCAGAAACAACACTTGAATCATTGTTAAAAAGTTAAACAAGTAATTAATATATGTTTAATAAAAACATTGAAAAGATTATTAAAAGTTTTTAGTTCTAATTGATTTCATAGACTTTTTATAATCATTTTGGTATTATAAAAATAAATATTATATTAAAAAAAATTAATTTCAATTTACGCCAAAGACTGATTGAGCAAAGCATTTGATTAAATTTGCAATTGWACGATAACAATAATAATATATCTGACAAAGAAAAAAAACATCTATCCAGCTAAATCTACCACCAAATAATTGGTGGAAAAAAAATTTAAAGTCATATATTAAATGTTATTTTGCTGGTATACCGGCTAATTATACAATCATTTGCAATTATTATTGCACATTCATTTAAAATTTTTTTTTACTGTGATGTCATACATAAAAAAATTACATTTATAAAAATTGCATAGAAATTAAATCCATTCTTAGGTAATTTTTTAATTATGACTAAAAATAATACACAAAAAACATTTGTAATTTGTTTTAAAAAATGTAAACACTAAATAACGGAAAAAAGAAAACAAATTAAAAACCAATCAGTTAGTTAACAAACTCCCCAAAAGATCTAAAACAACTTCCAGTTCCAATGAATGCAAATGTTTTATGTTTAAATAATAAAGACACATTTTGGAAGGCGGTGAATCAAGAATTTTCTTTTTAAATTTGCGAGCTATTCGGACTCCATTTGTCTATTTGGATGCTGGTCCTGCGATCAGAGGCAAGGGCTGAAGCACTCGGCGCACTAAAACCATTTTAAATTTTTGCGTGCCTGCCTTTGTAACTAAATTAAAAACCAGGCTCTGTAGAATTTTGAAATAAAGGTTTAAGTATAACTAATTTAATATAAAAATTAAAATAATGGTTAATTCTATTCCTTTGTTGGTCTATAAAAATTGGTTTAATATATTTAATAAACTATTTTGGGTCAGACTGGAAAAAAGGTTTTGAAACAGCAACGTATGGGGGCAAAAGCTCATTTACCTTTAAACGCTAAAACATTTCTTGCATTCAAAAAATACAACAAATGAGTAATTTTATTTTATCTTAATATTTTTCAAACACATATAAAAGTAAGACAACTTATATAATTTATATTTCCTGAATAAATTTAATAAAAGTATCGCAACAAAAACACATTTATATAATATTGTTGTTTTTTAAAAAATTGTTGAAACAATAAAGATAAAATATAATCCATGCCTGCTCACCCCATTGTGCGCGTACCTTGGGATCTTTTATGCCGGTAGGGACTTGTGCACCAGAGGCGTCGCCGGGCCATGTCCAAGACAGATGAATGGCTGCGATTGCGGCGTGAACCCATGATTATATAATTTAAATACCAAACCATGACTATATAATTATCGTAATCGCAGGCTATGAAAAACGCCTTAATAATAAAATCTTTATATTTGAAGCTATTTAATAGAACAAATTAAAAGTAATAAAACAATTTATTGGAGTAGTTTGAATGATAAAAATCATTAATCATTTGCTGTTTTAAATTTACATTGTATTTACCTTTTGCCTAAGTAATACGAAGAAACACAAAGGCATGAAAATATTAACTTATCCAAAAAGTCGTTCGTTGATAAACTATAAATTTCAATAATTAAGACATTAATCACGCAAATTCTAAAATATTTTTTATTGCAATGGCAACAAAATAAATAAAACACTTAACTTATATATTAATCAGGTAAAGTAAATCTAAAGAAAAGCTGGATAAAATTAAAATATATAAAACCGAGTTTAAAAACAATTACATTCTTTTTAAACAGAATCAAAAGAAAATTGCATTTTTTTTAATGCCCGTTTGAAACGATTTTAATTAAATTCGTAAATTGTGAATAACTAAACAAAGAATAAGAAATAAAACATAATAACAATCTGAAAAGCGTTCTTCGATAAACTAGAATAAATTAATCAAAATTTATTATAAATTAAAATCAAAATTTTAAGAATAGTTAAAATGATACTACGCTTTAGCCTCGGCTAATCTACATTATGGCACACATTGTTTTATTTTATCATGAGTGTTTAACTACTATCAAATTGTCTTTAAATTTATTTTACTTTAAATACCAAAAAATTTTGGAAAAGAGATCGAATGTGAGCTTAGTTTAATTGAATGTAAAAGATTTTAGCAGCCATTCTTTTCTTTACATCGGAGCTTCATTTTCAATCTTAAATATTAAGCGAGAAAAATAATTAATCGTTCAGATAACAAATACCATGCAAAACTATAAATCGGTAGTGTAAAATTTTCGACTTTATCTTCTACAAATGAAAATAACTAAAATTATAGAATTTAAAGATTAAGCATTGCTTGAGAAGATGGATCACGGGCACAAAACAAAAATGAGTTTTAAATTCAAAATATATAAACAAATAAAATTGTTTAATTAGTATTCAAGGTCGATTTATCAATTATGGTATTGGAACGAAATTATTTAAAAAACATTTATAAAATTGATAAAGCCCAATTACAAAGAAAATTTAATGTGACATCACAAACAAATTCATTTCAGACGAATCACGACAACAATTATAAAAATAAATTAATAAAACCCCCTAGTGTAATTATTTTGATAGAATAAAAAAAAAGGTTGCTGATTGGGGGTAAAGAAAATTGCATAATAAAAATAAGCAATCATACAGAGAATTGATTCCAATAATAAAGTAACATAATATTACATTTATGCGAAAATCAAGCTCAATTATCAATAAAACAAAACATTAAAAGCCATAAATAATCATATGTGTCAGTATATTTTGCCAATGAGAGCAATCCAAGATAGCAGTGTTAAATTCTAAATTAAAAATATAAAAAGCAAATTATATTTTTCCAACGGCAAACCAAAAAACTATTTAATAATTTGAATAAATCATTTAAAAAATGTAGCTTTGACGCTATTCCAAAGAGTGGTCTTAATAAGATTTTGTTTGAATAAATGTTAATTTGTTTATTTGAATTTTTTATACCATATTTAAAATTAAATCATTGTTTACTTTTATTAAATTTGAACCCCAACAATTAATTATATTTATATTTAATAAGATTAATAGTCATATAAATTCTAAAAATAAGTTTGAAAATTTACAAGCAGAAAATGTTTAAAAGCAAAAAATAATCAATGGCTTTCAAAAAAATCTATTAAATAAAAAGGATTAAACAAGAAGTATTAAATAATATATAATTTTATCCTAATGACAATTCAGGTTAAAACATAAATAAAGATTGGAGAATCGATTTGCAAGGTAATTTGAAGATAAATTTAAAAAGGTTAAAAAAGAGAGATTAAATATTATAGGGGTGTGTGTTTTGCAGGAAAAGTAGATGCCGTTTGTAAATAAAATTTTTTAAATTTAATGAATAAATGCTAAACAAAAAACATTATTTTACAGCGAATCGATATTTAAATAAGTATGCGCAACATGCACGTATTGGAGGTGTTTTGCACCTTTCACTCGCCAAATGAGATAAGAAACAAATAATTCATAAATTTATTAAAACCTTCGCGCCCAAGCTCATCAACTCTTTGGGCTCCCAGGCAACACGAAGACCGCGATGATGCGTCTTTTCCAATGACGACAAAACAACACCTTCTTCTACATAGAATGGCCCAACCGGCAAATATCTGAAAATTTTATTTTATGTGGATTTCTAAATAAAATAATTAATACGTTTTTAACTAAAAAGTATGCGAAAACATATAAATATTGCGAAAAAAAGAAATAATCCTAAATTTGGAGTAAATATTTAAATATTTTCTGATAAAAATTAAGTCACTTATCTTTTCACACTACGCTAATTTGCAATTAAAATAAATACAAATTAATACTCAAGTTTAAACAATAATAATTAAGTATTACAAAAAATAAATGTTCAAATCCTTAATGTTAATACGATGAATATTTTATCAATAACACTAAATAAATATGCCTTTTATAAATATTTGTATATTAATTCAGTGCATCATTTTTCAAGACAAGGAACGAATCCCCGTTAAAAACACCACGGTTAAAATCCCACATTCAATCCCAGTGTGCAGAATACAATAATATGTTTAAAATGATAAAATAATTATTTTATAAAAAAATACAATTAAACTGTGCAGCTAGCATAGAAAAATTAAAGTAAATTTCCGAAAACATTAATACCGTTAATAAATATTTCATAAGTAATTTTTCTCTAAATAAAAAATTGTAACATAGAAAAAATGCCAAAAAATTAACAAATAAAATGTTAACTCCATACTCTTTGAAACAATAAACAAAAAATTTTGAAGTCAAATAATTTTCAATTTATAAGCATCAATAAAAACTAAGAATGAATGGTGGTGATGATAGATTTAAAAAATTAATATTATTTTATAAAATAAGATGAATAAATTTAGTATGTTAAAGCGTATGCCATTTTGTATCATTACACAATATTTGCGTTTAATCATTTTCTAAAGTAAAGTTCATCAATCAATCCCGATGGTAATCGTTGATTTTAAATTGTTCTTTTCAATATCTATCAAATTTCCTCATTTATTTTAAATTGCTGTTTTTATTTTGTTGTTAAAGTTATTAATATATTAAAAAATTTCTATATAAGCAAAATAAATGATAAGGACTTTAATTTATACAATCGTTGATAAAAAGTAAAACAAATTTAGTTTAATGTAATTATGAAAGCTCAACATTTTTCACGATAAGACTATCTAATGACAAGCTGGACTTGAGAAAACAAGTGAAATGACTTTAATTTAAAACAATAATAAACAAATAAATTTGTCTTTAAAGGTTAGAAAAATTTTAAAGTATATAGGATAAAATAAACTCGAAATTAAAATAATGAAATATAAACATACACACGGCCTGACTTATCATCTTGTCTGTTCATTAACAAACTGAAAGAGCATGAAAAATAATACGAAAAGAAATATCAATTTGACGTAACCATGTTGCGCAAAATAGCAAACAGCTGCATAGGTCACAGCACATGCAAAGAATCGATTGAGAGCACATTGAGGCAGGCAGCTTCAGCTGCATAGCGAAAAGCGCATATCAAAGTTTATTCAAAATATTATTGAAAATAGTTTATAATTATTATCAATTGACTTTTTTTTACAAATCATATTACAGTTATTCAGAATATTTAAAATAAACAAATATATAACACTTATAACCAATTAATACGGATGGATAATAAATTGATAAAAGTTATAAATTCAAAAAGATGGAAACACCTTTTTTAACAAAGAGTTAATTCAATTAAATATTAAAAAACCAGAATGTACGGTTTAATATTTTTATTTTATTTCCAATAAAAAGTTTAAAACACTTATTTATTTACAATCAAATGACTTAAATCAAATTTTGACCATTGGTAGCATTCAAAAAACCAATTAAAATGCATGCCCCGGACTAATTGAAAAAATTTGATCTGCCCGCGCGCTGCGTAACACTTCAAGAAATGTCCAGATTCCATGAGGACCATCACATCATTCATCGTCATCAACTAGATGTGTAAACATGGAAAATGGAAAGTTGAAAGGTTTAGAATTTAATTACTAAATCCAAATTGAAAAAAACCGTGATAATTCAAAATAATCATTTTTTAAAGGATAAGAAAGTAAAACATAAGTAATTATGAAATCCAAAATTTTTATACAAAACATAAATCCGTACTCTACTCGAGCGATAAATGTACCTTTAAAAGTTGCTTGAATCTCTTAACAAAGACTAGCGAAATTTTAATAAAAAATAAAACATTAAAATTACAACATAAATTTAAAAAATTATATACATCATATTTAAATTGGTCCATAAATTAAACAATTTATTTAATTTAATAATATTTCTAGCAACATTTGAAATATGCGAGCGCTAATTTATTGAATCCTGAGTTTAGCAAATACAAAAAGCCATTAGTAAGAAATTTATGTGAAAGCTATGTTGTTGATAATATTGACTTATACGATTATTGAAGCTCCTTATAATTCCATTTAATTTTGACGAAATGAATAAGCACCTTAATTCAACAACTTTTTTAATAATCAATATTGGTGCTAGGTCGTTTCGTAAAAAAGGCAAGCGTGGGCGTTTCGTAAAAAAGGCAAAATGGGGCGCTTTTAAAAAGTTTTTTTGTTATAACTTCTTTCAAAGGTAACTAATCAAGCAATTTTAGTATTATTCGAAAGCTTAAGAGGAGGAGACGCTATTAGTAAGCAATAAGCTATTGACCAAATCATAAAAAAAGCTATGGACAGAAAAACGTTTTTTTGGCCACAACTATTTGAGACTTGTCCTATAGCTTAGCTTTTGCGTTTAAAAGCTTCTACCCATTGCATGCTTTCGAATGATATCAAAAATTGCTTGATTTGGTTAGCTTAGAAAGAAGTTATAACAAAAAAACATTTAAAAAGCGCCCCATTTGCCTTTTTTACGAAATGCCCCCGCTTGCCTTTTTTACGAAACGACCCAGCACGATCAATATTTAGCAAAATTCAAAAAGCGAGCAAATGTGGACTGTAAATTGCATATTTAATGATTAGGGCTCGGATTTATATTGACTAAATAAATTTAAAAAATTTTAGGGAAAATTTCGATCTTTGGGGGGGGGGGTGGATTTTTGATGTCATTCTTTCCAAAATTGAGAAAAAAAATTTCTTGAAACCTATAAGCGTTTCTAAAGGTCAATAAACTATTAACCCTTTAAATATAATGGCCCTTAATTATGACTTGAACTCAAGAAAAACATGCACTTCAAAGAAATTGTATAAATGGAAGAAATTTATTTACCATGAAATGTTATTCGAAAATTAAATAGATTAAATACAAATCTAGGAGGTTGTCTAGGTCAACAACCAAAACTTATTAAAACAAAAAAGCAGAAACAATGTTACAAGCGAATAAATAGTTAAAAATACGAGATATTAAAAAATTAACTTTGACAAATTATCCAAAAGATAGATTATAAAGTAAAACAACAATAAAAAAAGGCATAAATAATTTTTTATAATATACGCATATAATACAATCAATGAGCATAATTTAGAAACAAAAAGCAAAGTGCTCGCGGGATATATAAATGTTAAAAAGTCAAAATGTAATGACAATTTAAACAGGTTAAAATTATAATCAAAACTATTTATATTTGCAATGCAAATATATTAAATAATTTTATTAATTTCAGCCGGCGGAGTCAAATCACTTTACCGGGAGCAAACCGGGGTGTGAAGGCATGGATCTTGACAACTAATAATTTAAAGAATAATTTAAGCCTAAAAAAGTCAAAATTAAAAATATTTTTTGAAAAAACAGAACACCAAAATACAGAAATCTTATAATCAGAAGAACGGAACGCAGAATTTTTTACATACAAAAAAAATAATTTGAACATTTAACATCCATATTTTTTAAATTTTAGTAAAAATCTCATAATTTGCATGTTAATACTTTATTAATTTTATTGGTTTTGATTGTGCAGTGGGATTGGAGGTGTTTGGACATATAATCTATATATTGATCAGTAAGCAAATAAAAAATTTTCTAAAATAAGAGACCATAAATAAATTATGGGCAACTTGTAATAAAGTTTTAAGTGTGTAAAAAATACATGTTTTCACACATCAAAAAGAAAAATAAATGCTCAAAAAGGGTATACAACCGAAATATTTACTATGTAAAATCGATTTTAAACTATTTGAACAAGTATAACAACATTGAATAAAATTATAATTGATTCTAAATCACAAAATGGGTGCATATCTTTAATTTTAATAAAGATTTTTATTGAATGAACAATAAGTAAAAAATAAGAAAAGTATTAACATATTTATTCAAACTACTTAACATTAAATTAATAAAAAAATAGTAACCCCATGAAAAATGTATTAATAAAAAAATAAAGAAAACGCGATAAAAAAGAAAAAATGAATCTTGTTGTTCAGCATCAAAATTCACCCATACACTGATGGCAATGGGAGTGCATCGAGCATGCTGATAAATAAATTCCATAGAGAAAACCAAACATAAAATCTATTTCTCTATGTTAACTTATTATAACTAGTTTTTAAACATAATATTAATAAAATTTATAAAAACAACCATTAAAAAATAATGCCAACATTTCACAATTTCAACAATTCTGTATGGACAGGCATAAAATTTGGAGGTTTGACTATATTTGATTACAAGATTTACTCGCAAATAATTTTGTTTGAGTAAAATAAAAATAAAAATATTAAATGCTACAACTTTTGGCCAAAAGTACAAATAAATTTAATCTTAAAAATTCCTTACAAAATTGTATGAATAAAATCACATATCAATCAAAACTCATAATCGACAAATTGTTAAAAAATATAAAAAGAATATAAAATACTTGGGTTAGAAGAGTTCATAAAATATAAATGTGCCTAAATGAATGGTAATAGCCAATTTGACGAATTGCACAGCGGGATCATTCTGTTAACGATTTAATGATTTGTTGTAAAGCGTAAACTATTTACAACATAGATTTTCTCATACCTCTAAATCTATTAACACACCCTCACGGAACAGAAGAAATAAATTAATCATTTAAACCATAATTTATTTATAAAATACGTACTATTGATAAGAGGCCTGCGGAGGGGAAGCAGGAATGTAGAGCAAAATTTTGAAAATAAAAATAATGTGAACAAGGGTCTGACAGATAAAAAGCCATAAAATCGAAAGGAAAAAAAAACAGACCAAATTAAACAAAAATTAAATGAATCATAAAGAAATATGAACTTTTACTTCAAATTAAAAGATTTGTAACTTGATTTATAAATGAGAAATGTAAATTTGTTCTTCTTAACATGAATTTAATTTTAGTTAAATTTAACAAAAATCATATTACAAATAATTAATTAAAATTATGAAAAAGCAACGAAAATCTTATTATAAAATTTAAAATGCAAAATGATTGAAAGTTAAACAGGATAACGATTACATTTATTCAAAAGCGCTTAAACTTTTGTAGATGTGTATAAGAGACAGCGATTACATTTATTCAAAAGCGCTTAAACTTTTGTTACAAATTAAATAAATAGATGAATTACTCGATTTCTTTGATTTAATTTTATTAATTAGCACATGTTCAAAACAATGAATTTAGATCCTGCTGATTGCGAACTCCAGACCAAATGTATTCTTTTCTCATTCTTTGCGATTGAAATCTTCTTTATTTGTATTAGGGTTGCCACCCCGGCGTCGGTGTTGAGAATGCGGGGTCGGTGTTTTTCGGGGGTGGGACTGTCGTGTAAAATTTTTAAGGTCAACTTTTTTTATTGAGTAATTTTCAAAATTTAATTTCATCATCGATGTAACTGGATGCCAAAAAAAACGTAAACCGGAATTCCTGACCCAATGTCAGGTTCACATTTGGGGGAGGAGGGCGGTCGGTGTGCTGATAAGCGACGCCGAGAACATTTTGAATTTTTGACTCAATTTGCTAAGAGATTTATAACCCAAAATGGCGGATATGCGGCGGTGCCGACAGGCGCCATGAAATTTTTAGAAATTGACATTCTTTGTTAAGAAGATTGAATACCAGACCATCGATTTAATAAGTGATTTATTGTAAAAAATAAATATTTTTTTTTGAAAAAAAGTACGAAGCTCCACAGCCAAGCCACTGGCGGAAACCCGGGAGTAAATAAGAATGAAACCTAGTTGCATATCATAAGATTGATAACGAGGACTTCTCTTCAAACGCAAACTTGCAGCTAAAGCAATTAACATTCATATAAAAGATTAAAAATGAAAAGAATTCTTAGCTGGATTTTAAGCAAAAAATAAATTTTTAAAAAATCTACAAAAAAAGAGAATTTAAAATTTATTTATATTTGGACAAAAAAGTAAGTCCACATAATTTCATGTCTCGATGCAACTAAGCAAAAAATAATTCCCTTCGTGGGAAGCTTCGTGAGAGATAACCGGGTAAAAGCATTTTGGTAATAAGTAACATCATTTTGAAAATTAAGACTATTAATATATAACCAAAAAGCATATAAAATAATTTATCATGAAAAATCTAAAGTATAATTTTTCCTATTTAGAAACTAAACAAATTTTTTTTACTAAACTGCGCGTATGAAAAACTGAAATATTATAACATATCTTTAAATACGATTAATTTCTAGCAGTTTAATATCATTCAATGCAAATTATCATTTAATTACGAGCTTTAATCTTTCTTTAACTTTCGTTTTCCAAAACAGTTTACCATTTTGTGTGTATTTAATAAAAACAACCAACTTTTTTTGGTTTTTATTACTTTTTTAGGCAATTATAAATCATCTAATTAATTTGAAAGTCTGCTGAATTAAGCAATTTTAAATATAATTTTGTTTACTTTAAAATTTATTTGGTGAATATAAAAAAAATTTATTTTCAATAAACTTTATATTTGAAGCTATGAGTAAAATTTACATTTTTTTTTATAATGCAAGTTTTATTCGGAAGCATGCCAATCTTATTGCTCAGGAAACTATCTTGTTTTGTTCGTAATGCAAGAATGCGAGTTTTGAGGCGAAGACTTTTCTTTCGACTTTTAGTTTAAATATTACTTTTGTTATCTGTCTGTGTCTGCATTTTTTTTCTTAATTTAGGAAATATTTAAGAGAAAATTGACTCTCGTTGATCGTTGCATTATATATTTATCTTTTTAATTTATAGTGAAAAACTGCTGCTTTTTTTGTATTTATTTCAATAAAAATTTATCTTAATTATAAAATTTATGTCTATTTTTTATTTAATGTTTCGTTTGGACTTTTAAAATCAAAATTTGTAAAAAAAATGTTTACGAATGTTTTGTTTATTTTTTATTTTTAAGCCTTTATTCAACTGTTTGAAATAGATATGCTCTGCACGCTCTGATTGAGTGTTTAACGGAAAAAATAAACTAAAAATTTGTCAAAGTTAATTCATTGTTTTATGACATTTATAATTTTTTTAAAAGAATTATAGGTCTTTTTTAATAAAAATTTGTATTTATACAATTTATTAAAAACTAATAATATTTTGACGTAATGGATAGATTATTTAACACAAATTTTTTATTTATAATTTGTCTGTTTTGAAATATGCGGACTGTCTGCAGACAATTACATGAATAATTTTTAATAAAACATATAGCCGATGAATCTCGCAGACTTATTTAACTGCAGCGTATTTTAAGCATCAAAATCCAATAAAATTTTTAAACTATGGAAATTTTAGTCTCATTTAATAACTGTGGTCGGCGCAAAATTAACTCTATTTTTATCTTTTTTGTTAAATAATGTTATTTATTTTTCATTAAATAATAAGTTTAAGTGAATATGTTTTTTAAAAGTTGCTACATCGGTTAAATTTGATTGGTTTTTTTGCGTTTAAGATACTTTATTTATTCAAATTAATTATTTGTCGTCATTGCCTTGAGTTCAAAAAAATCCACAAAGCTTCTGAAAACCCATTCCGCATACAAAAAAAATGCAAAAATTGATTCATTTGAACAAAATGGAAGGAATGCGAATGATTGAAGCGGCAGCTGCCCCCCCCCCTCAAAAAATCGATGGCGCTCTTCAGCCAGATGGTTAAACCGAAGTAATTTCAGTAATATTTAATTTATTATTTTTAAATTTATTAATAATTTAAATATTTAATTTTCCTGAACGATGTAACCCATACCCTTTAATTGTAATGAAACAAGACAAGTCTTTTTTTTATTTAAAATATTTAAATTTTGTTTTCTTTAAGCGTTTACATTTTTTATCCTGCAATGAAATGTTTTTTGTTTGCTTCAATAAAAATTATAATTAATTAACGCTAATAGGATTGAATAAAATGCATTTTAGCACTACATTTCTGATTATTTAAATAAAATAAATATTACCAAGAATTAAGTTGATTATTCAATGTTAAAATTGCATTTTTTTAAAAGAATTTTTGTTTAAATTTTGTAGACAGGCGGCCAAATTGTAAATTTTTGCAAAAATAAAAATATTATACCTTTTCCGTGGAGATGTGCTACATATTAATTTTTTGATGTACCAATAATTTGACGCAATGTGTTAAACTAAAAAATTATAGATTAAGAATATAAATGAACATGATTAAAACTACGCCACTGACCCTCGTGATAAAAAAATAAAATAAATAATTGTAAGATTAAAATAGCAATATAGAAATATACACCAATTATAATAATTTTATCCAAATTTTTAAAATATAATAAACGTATTTGTAAAATGAAACACATCATTAAACAAATTGATTAGAGATGATTCAACATGTATAAAATTACAATTATTATAGCTGCCATTTGTTTTTTTATTAATTAATTATCGAAATATGTTTAAAATTATATGAACAAAGTGATCTAAAAAACAATAAATGATATAAAACAGAAGAAATAAATATATCTACATTAATATACTTAACTTTGATTTAAACATCGTCCTTTCTTAAATAACAAAATTAGAAGAAACTAAATAATTGATTACGAGCGATAAACTTTAATTTTCCATCGATGATTAACTTACAAAATTATTTGGAAATTAATTTTTTATAAAAGATAGGAAAATACAGAATGCCACATTTAAAATGGTTGAATGCCTTTTTTTAAACCAGTTAAAAATAAGCAAATTATTTAATAATTAACAAAAATAAACATTCAATAATTTTCTAAACATAATATTTTAAATATTATAAAACGATATATTTTTTAGTTACTGTTATTATATTTTGAGTCCCCCGATCGGGCAACAGCAGGAAAATCAGTCAAACGACTTCCGTGATCGTCGAATTTCACGACTCTCCAAGAATTAAGAAAATTACAATAAAATTTTGCAACTCAAATTAAAAAATTTACAATAAATCTATACATAATAATAAAATAATTCTAAATCAGAGTATCAAAATTCTTGAACTTTCATCAGCCCAGGCGCGAAGAAGAGAAATTATAAAATTCTTTTACAAACTATTACATAATTTCTTTATTATTAAATTTGTTTTACAAGTTTAAAAACAATGAGAGCGATTTACGACATCGGTTGAAAGAAAAAGGAACACAGTGAACAATAAAGATTAAGAATAAATTCGTACAAAAAGTTTGGCACGAGTAATTAGAAGGTTATAAAACGTACAATTAATAGTCTTGTTAGTAACTTAAAAAAATAATCATTGCCATTATTCAATTTAAAATAACGCAAAAATGTATTAATCATTTTAAATATGTGTGTAATTTTAAAATAAACAAAAACCTTTCTATGAGTTTATATTTTAGGGTTGGGTGAAATGGTATGTCAGTGATGGTGGCCAACAACGGTACGTTTTCGGAAGGACTGGCGGTTATTTTCATTTTTTTATGAAAATAGTAATCCTTAACAAATGGCTTTGCAAAAAACAAACATTTCCTTAAAAGGTTAATATTAACCAAAATGATATCATATATTCATAAATTCCAATATCTATGTTTAATTAAAAATGTTAAAAAATAAATAACCCAAAGCTATCTAAAATAAATGAGTAAATTTAAAACAATAAATTAATATAAAAATAATCTAAATAAAAATAAATAAACGAACTTTGAAGAAAGAGTGAGGAGAGTAAAGCGCATAATGTCTATTTTTGTAATAAAGTTTCATTAATTAAAACATTTTAACTTACAAAGTAATATTAAAATAATTACAAAACATCAATATTTACTTGTATTGACACAAGAAAGTTGCTTTAAATCGTTATAATCTGTTGCAGACATAAAAAAAGGCTATAACCATTTATATAAACCGAAATATATACAAATTTATCATTAAATAAATGTTAACATTTTATTTCTATTTCGAATTAAATATTATTTTTAACAATTTATTTTATGATAAACAATGTTTAATAAAAATAAGAAGGTGCAGGTGTTTGTGCATTTCATGCTGCATCTTATCAGTGTTCATCTGTTACAAGAGATGCCTTTTTAACGACTTTTAAATGTGGTGTAATTACCATCTTACATTTATCTTAGCCAATTTATTTATGCGTTATGTGTTTTATTTATTTAATCTATTACATGCTTCCTTTTTTTCATTCGCCGAAGTAAAATAGCGGCAGTCTTCATTAAAATTCGTTCCAGTAATTTGTAAGTATTTTGAACTTTATGCTGTTATTTTCTGAATGTTTCTTTATATGATTAATTTATTTAGAAGCACTTTGTTAAATTTTTCCTTTTGGGATTAATCACATTTTATTGTTAAAAGAGACAAGTCAAACAATTATTAAGTACTTTAAATAAATTATTCTTAGAAATGTTGTAATTTTATATAGTTTACTGGAATCTATGAAGGAATACAATCTTTTTTATGGTATATTTAAAGTTATAATAGTTATTTAATAATAAAATCTCCTTCTCGCTGTTCTGACGGTTGCGCGGACAATTCTTCTAATTTCTCGCTCATTACGTTAGCTTGTGTTGATCCTTCAAATTTTTATAAATTAACAAAACCAATCAATACAAATAAAAGATAATTAAACCGTAGCTCTCGATACTACTGATTATACCCTTTGGTTTGATAATAATAAAATTTAAATAAAATAACTCATATATAGAAAATGAGATTAAGAACAAAGATTTTTTTAAATTTATTTTTAAGATGTTTGAAATTTAATACAAATCAAATTTATAAGTATAAAAATTATATTAAAGAAATTTAAACTTTAAAATTCTTCCGTTGGTTAATTTAATAAAAAAAAATTTTTTTGCAAACAAAGCATTACAAAAAGTTTTCTATTTCGAGATTTGACCGTCATTGACGCCGAGAATAATTATAAATAAAGCTATTTGATAATTCCAATTTACACCCCAGCTCGCTTCATAAAAATATTTTTTTAAAGACTTAATTTGTTGAAAGTATTTTATTTTATTAAAGCTTAAAATTAAGGACGAATTGATATCAAAATTATATTAAATCAAACAAAAACTTGGTTAAATCTTTAAATCTTCAAAATTGTAAAATACTTTGAATCCATTTATTGCAATCGTTGCTCATATTCACTAATAAAGAATCAAATTAAACATTAAGTCTCCAATTTAAAATATAACTTCCACATCGCACGTATTGATTCATTTCAAAAATTCCCAATGATGAAATGTTATATATACCAATATTTGTTCTGTGTTCTAGAACGGCAATGGAAAACTACTTCAAGCATTAAATTATTAGATGAGGTGCGTTGATGACCGAATTACTCTAACCGTCTGACTTTCTCTTTTTAGCACACTATTTCTTAAAAAAATAAAATGTTCACATAAGTTACCAAAAATTATTAGATGGGGTGCGTTGATGATCAAATTACTCTAACCGTCTGACTCTCTCTTTTTAGCACACTATTTCTTCAAAAATATAAATGTTCAAAAAAGTAACTGAAAAATTATTAGATGGGGTGCGTTGATGTCCAAATTACTCTAACCGTCTGACTCTCTCTTTTTAGCACACTATTTCTTCAAAAATAAAATGTTCAAAAAAGTAACTAAAAAATTATTAGATGGGGTAATAACAATAACATTTATGTTAAAAACAAATGTTCCTAAAATTGATAAATTTGGTGATTTTTCTTAAATTCAAAAAACAAAAATAAAATGAAAATACTATTTTGAATAAAACAAGATTAAAAAATTAACCAAAAAGTCATACTATAAACATTAAATCATTAATGTGATGATATAAACAAAGACTTACGACTTAAAATATAACTTCTTTTGTCAAACTAATAAATCTATGTAAATGTTAGTTCTTAAACTGCCAATAAATTTAATTCCTGCTAGTTGTTCTCAAAGCCGAGTTATTAGAATTAATCATAAATGTAAAGTTTACGATTAAGATGAACGCGGCATTCAGCGCTAATTTTTAGAAAAAAGATAAAATTTATCAAATGTCTCAAAGTTTCTATTGACATAAAAGACCGGCGGGTCTACAACACCGCGCAGCGACGCGAATATTCTGAGATTGGGGAGGGCATTTTTAATAAAAAAGTAAATATATCGCACACAATAAAGGATTAAATGCATTTGACTGAAAAAATTTCCAAACGTACTTGCAGAAATAAATAAATAAATTATATTTCAATCACTCTATTTTTTATAAAAAGATGTACAAGTGTATTTATCGGCGTTGAAGGTCACCGAATCATTAAATTGGAATAAAATCTAAATTTTTATAAAAAAATCTAATTCAAATGTTTCTAATTGAATTTATTATTTCTTTTAAAAATCATTTGAAAATACCATTGTTAGTCAAAAATAATGACGGAAAACTTATTTTTTAAAAATCAATGCAATACTCTCTTAGTAAACATTAATAGAAGTACAGAATAAAACGAGGTTTTTATTAGGTAATTTATAAAATAGCAACGCATTATTACATAAATAACATAAGTTTATAAATGAATTGAACGAAACTGTATTATCACCAAATTTTTTTAAAATAAAAAACAAAATTAAATTAACTTTTCCTTCATTATTTATAAATATTAATTAAATTTAATCAAGCTTTCGAAGACCATCAGGAAAGGTTAAATCACAAGAGTGTCGAAGACAGGTACCACGAGGAAATAAAGAAAAGATAGGATTGTCATGTTAAAAAATTAAAGCAATATTAAACTTAAAGGCTTAATTGTAAATATAAATTCATAAAATCTCAGATACCTTCAGAATATTGTAAAGTTTCACATTACTTTACCGTTTTGGTGACGATGGCAGGTGCGTCGTCAAGGTAAAAACAAAAAAGATATACCTTACAAAATAAATTTATATAGAAAAGAAGATAAATAAATTATGTAGTCGTTTTAATATTTTGGAATTTGTATTAAACGAATATTTTTATTTAAGACAAGAAGAATTAAATATATTAATAAAATATCCAATTAAAACCAAAATGTGTATTTATTTATAAAAAGGTAATTTTGGAAAAAAAACAGACAACACTTTAAAATGTGCCCATAAATAAAATTATGTCGAAAAAGAAACAATTAAATTTGGAAAAAGTGGGTGAAAGAAATCATAAGGAAAAAGCTACAACAAAAATACATCGATAAACTAATGCAAAAATATAAAATAATAAATAAATAGTTCTTTAAATTAAAAAACTTCCAAACGTACTGCAGAAATAAAAAATTTAATACTATATTTCAATCACTCTATTTTTTATAAACCCATTTGAATCAAATCATGCTAATTAATTTAACATTTATTTTTTTATCTGTAGAAATCGCTAAAAATATTTGTTACGTTTTTTTGAAATTTTAAAGTTGATCAGAATTGTATCCATATAAAGGATTTTAATTCTTATTACGATTTGCCTAGCCAAGTTTTGTTATTTTTAGCGTAATGAGATTTACGTAGGTTTTAAACATTGATACCTTTGGTATTTTGTGTCAAATTTACCATATTTAGAAATAAATTCTCTATAAAAAATTAAAAAATAAAATCTATTTTATTTTAAATTTTTTTAAAGAAAAAATGATTTATAATTTTTGATCTAATTAAATAAAAAATACTTTGTAATTCTTAGCTTCTGCAAACTTAAATTATTAAGCAAAATTATTATTTTTTGTTTAATGAATTAATTTGCATTATCTAAAACCCAACGTAATGACCAATGACAAATTTGTATTATAATTAATTTAACACTAATCACAAACTCAACGAAATAATTTAAAAAAGCATAAATATATTGGGATTAATCAAACGTAAAATCAAGATTTTTATGCTGATTTGTACTTCGGAAGGTAGATATTATTTTTTAAATGATAAAATACGGAAAAGCAAGATTAAAATAAAATAAAATATACATAAAGTATAAAGTATTTGAATTAAAATTAAAAAAATGAAAACAAACAAAAACAGTAATTAATATGAACTAATTAAAAATTAATACATCATTAGGAATTCGATGTACAAAATATTCAAGCAAACTTTCGTGTTCGACAACCAAGGCATACACAGTTCACGACACAGCAAGGAGGAGAAAGCGAGAATAAAAATACTTCCTTTTTAACATGAAGTGGAATAATTTTGATAAAAGTAAATAAATTATAAAAATAACCAATAAGATAATTGCCCGTTAAAACAAATTTAACGCCGGACCCTACAAAGACACCGCACGAATTTTTTTTAAATCGATTAAAAAGGTGAAAATAAAAAATGAATTATTATTATCATAACATTTGTTTAATTGCTTCGAACTTTCCCGTCTCCTTTAAAAATTTGTATGTTATGAAGTGCACCTGAAACGCTTTATGTAAATTAAAAAAGTGTTTTAAAAATGTATTGTAGCGTATAAATTTTCCTTTATTATTTTAAATATATTTAATTAACTTTCAGTTTTAGTTTTATTTAAGTGGGAATAATTACAAACAAAATCTTCAATTACCTATTTTCTGAAATGCGAATAATGTCAATTTGTTTTAAGTTTTAAATAATTTGAATTTTAAAAATGTTTGTAGTATTAATTTTTTTTTGTAACTCAGATTTATTAAAATTTAGAATCGTTCAAAATTAATATTTCCTAACAATTATTTTTTATTTCTATTAAACTTACACTGCAACGATTACAAATTTTTTAATAAAGATTATTGTTTTGCAAAAAAAAATATTTTGGGAAATTTTCTATTTAAACATCAAAATTTGCTCTCGCTTTTGTGCACGGACGATACACTGGCCGCGTTTGATAAAATATTCTTATTGAAAAAATTAAATTTTGTCTTTGTCACTGGATGGTTTAAATAATAATTTAATGCATCTTTAATTTCTTTTAATAAATTTTTTTCACATTTTTTTTTGTCATAAGACTCGATTTTATTTAAATTTTAAAAATTTTTATAATCAAAAATAAATATTAATGACCGTTTACTCATTCTCCTCATCTGGTAATTGTTGATTTCGTCATTAAAGTGTTTTTGTTTTCTATCTAAAGCATGCAAAATATGTGGTTACATTTTTTATTTATATTAAAAATAAGATGATTTATTTGTTTTGAATTAAAAATATATTTATTATATTTCTCATAATTTTTTATATTTGTCGGTGGCTTTTTTGGTAATGTAAATTTATTTCAGCTTTATAAGCAGCATTTAAACTTTTAATATAATAATTTCGTTATTTAGTTTCGTAATATTTTGTTTAATTTTAAAGCGTTAATAATTAGGCAGTAATATTCAATTTATTTGTTTAAAATTTGTTTTAATCTATACTTGATTTTCTTTATGCCTGATTGATTGGATCTGTTATTTTGTTTATCCTGTAATTGTTTAAAAAACAAAATTTATTTTAATTTATATAAACATATTTATGCTCTAAAATCATCTCCAATAAACTACATAGACAAATAATAATAAACATTTTTGATGATCGTATAGTTGATTTACGATTCTTTCATTATCTTTCATTCGCTTTATTTTAGCTGATTTAAATTAGGTTTTTAGTTTTTAAGTTTATTATTATTTTTTTTAGAAGAAAGTTTTTTGGGTTTCTAAAACTATTTTGAATTAATTTCACAAAAATTTAAACGTTAAGCACAAAATAAAAATATTAATCGCATGTCACAATGAACATAAATAATTATTGTTATTGAAATTCATTAGTTTAAAAATTCGGAACTATTTACGCATACAAAGCAATCTAAATTTATTTCGTAATGCTAATTTATATGATAATTTATCAGATTCATCTTGGAATCAAAACCCCAACAAATCAACTAGGTACAATAAATACAAAGGGTCTAAAATCTAGACGTAAACCAAACTTACAAAAGCAAAGCGTCCGAAACGATTAATTTGTTTAATCGCACATCGCTGAGTTATTGCCTAAATCCAAATTTATCTTTCGTTAAATTATTAAATATTTACATTTAAAAAAACAAATTCTAATTAAATATTTGTTATTTGTATACTAAAAAATTTTGAAAATATTATCTTTGTTCTATCAAGGAATCAAATTAATAGAGGAAAACAAATGCAATGAAAATAAGTACTGAAATGATTTAACACTATTTAGCAAAAGTTGAAACGTTTAATTAATTATAAATACGAGTGTCAGCAAGATCGCCAGTTCTCCATGCGTTAGAATGAAAGGGATCTGAGGACATGAAAAAATAAAACTAAAGAAATTTTTTTTTAAATTTTCAAAGAATAAATAATTGTGCATAAACCATTTTACAAATTACAAGAATTTATAAAAATGAGTGAAACCCCCAAAAAATTTATATTGAAATAATTAAAATAATATCAATTTAAAAAAATAAATGTCGTCTCCATCAACTCCTCAAACAACAATGTCTATGACATGGAGGTAACTTTGCAAAAAATTGTTGAGAAGAAAGTTAATGCGTCATATAATTATTTATTTAATATAATTAATTGATCATTAAGTAAAATTATTTTTCAAAAAAAATAAAACAAATAGTCATTAAGCTTTCCCAAAATTAAACTAAGCTTAAATTTAAAAAATCATTGAACGCACATTAAGGTGGCAATTGAAAACAAAAATAAATAAGTGCTGCAGCAGCTTTCTCCATTCTTTTTAAAGGCTAAAAGATAAAAATTTTACATAAAATAAAGGATATTAAGCCTGAACAGCCAAGGCCCTCCGCGTAATCGGCAATATGTATTTTATATATGCTATCACATCAGAAGCGTAAAACAAAAGAGGGTATTATATTGCAGAAATTCACAACATCATTAAAATATTAAAAATTTAAAAAAATTATGACATAAAATAATTACCTAACTTTCGTAATAAACAAATTACAAAAACTTAAAATTACTAAACATTACATAAATTCGTTCAATTAACTAAATTCGAAAATTTTTATTAACTTAAATCGTCAAAACAACGGAAAAATTCTCTTATCGGTCGCGTGTTTGAAAGAGATTATAAGTTTATTCGTTGAACTAACTATTTAAATAGATAGGTAATCCACTATGCCATTTTTTTTAGGCCAATATTATCTAATTTATTTAGAAAATTAAATTATTACTATTTAATTATATTTTTAAATTATTGTTTTTTATATTTAAAACAAAATTTGGTTTAGTCATATAATTTTAAAAACGTTCAAGGAATTTTATTTTTCACATTATAGGAACTCGACTCTATATTTTTTTAATTAATATTTTGTTCTATTTGTTATTTTAAATAATAAATACAAATTTTTTTTTAACAAAGTTTAATCTTTTATTAACTTTATTTTTTTAACGTTGATGTGAATTTTAAACATATTACTTTTTATTTTCTTGAAAAGTTTTGTTCATCTTGTGATTCCTTCTACTGAATTAATTAAATTAAATATGATTAGTATCTGGAAAAAGCGAGCGTAAAAAATGCCTTCAACTGATCACAATCGGCTTACTATTATTAAAAAAATTCCGAATTTGTTTTAATTTGTAGAAAGACATTTTCCACTATGTTTGTTTTAGTATGTTTGATTTTTTATGATTTTTTTCCAATTTCAATTTATTTTTTTCATGGAGTAACATAAATTATACAATTTTATAAGAATTTTTTTTGCGCAGTTAAAATTGCTTACTTTGTATTTTATTTTAAAAGAAGAGTTTTATAAAATATATTTTTTAGAAACCTTGAAACAAAATATCTGTCTGGACTGCCAATTTGGATTCAATGAATTTTTGTTATAAAATGTCTCATAATGGGCAAATGATGTCATTCTTTAGGATCAGCTTCATGCCGGTAATGTCCCCCGGAAGCTTAAGCTGTGGCAGTAGAATTGTCGGAAGAAAAAAGTGTGTGTTGAGCCGTTGCTTCATCCCGCCAATGAAAAAAATATAATTATTTTTATTTATTWAGTCAWYAACAGTGATTAATATTGGTTAGATAATAATAGTTARAACTTTCATAAATTTTATTTTATATTGAACCCTTTGTAATCAATAAAGTTTATTTTTGGCAATTGTTTTTAACTGAAATACAGCCAACAAGATATTATTTATTTTTGTTTGCAATCTTTTTGCAATCGCAGAAGGTGATTTTGTCGATTGTTCGATACCTGATTAGAATTTAAAGTGTTGTCGTTTAATCGTATCGACATTAAAATTAAGATAGTTCCTCTCTTATATTTTTATTTTTATGCATGTTTAGAAACCGCGTGCAAAACTTGACGTCGGATTGTTAATTAATTAGAGAGTACCTTTTATTTCATTTAATATGGATATCAGAGCATAATTAGAATAATAATGTAAAATTTAATTTAATTTAATTTATCAATCTGCAAAATTAGTTGGATAAGATGTTAAATTATGTAGCGTGGGAAAAAACTTGTGCTCTTTGTATAGGGTGGGATTTTGTGAGAATGGACTTTTTAAATAAAATACGTTATTAAAAAATTGCGTTGAGTTTAAAAATGTTTTAGTTTTCCGTCAACTTTTTTGGCTAACAATGGGATTGTCAGGGAAATAAGATTGGTTTATATTTTAAAATGTGTTAAAATTAAGAAAATTGTTAAATTTATAAAAGTATTTTTAGTTTGAAAGATTTAAAATCTTTCGTTTGGCTTTGATTACTCATTAATATTATTTTAAATTGATTTGTTTTTAGCCAAGCAAATTATAAAAGGTTTTGTAATTGTGGAGCCTAAACATTGAATATTTTTTGATGGAATGAAGACTTTGAAAGCTTTTGGATATAGTGATTTTAGCATTTTGAATACTCATTTTCTTTCTTTTCAAGTGTTTTTTACTCCCATCACAATTTGATCTCGTTTTTAATCATTCATTACTCATATTTCTTTTTAAGAACACCATTTAGTTTAACCAAAATATTTTAAATTTTATGTTTTATTTCTTTGCATTTTTTCCGTGGCATCACTATTAATCGTTTATTTTCTAAATTGAGATTTTACATTTCTTTCATAGTTTTCGTTTTCATTTTTTTGTTTATATTTGATTTTTTTGCTTTTGGTTTTTATTAAATGATCTCCACTTGCATTTCGATAACATCGTGCAATTTGTCGTTAGAATTTAATTTTTAATCATACATAAATTTAAAGCCTTGATTTGGGTGGTTTTACTAATACTGTCATTAAAGCAAAGTTGCATTACATATATATATTTTTAATATTTTTCAGAACTGATCTTTAATAAAAGTATTAATGATTTCTGAAATATTTTTATTATGTGCGTAATTTCGCAGACTTATTTAAGTTAACTTTTTGCATATAACATTTTAGTTTTTTTTTTGTTAACACTGTGTCTAGTTTCAGTTTTTTATTATAATGTGCCGTAGTGAATAAACAGTCGTTGGATTCATTCTTCCAAACTTTGAGTTTTACGTATTTTGTTGTGCTTAATGTTTATAATTTAATGTCTTTTAATTAAATAATCGATTACTAATCTTTGTTTGCACAGCAACCTTTAGTTTATTCGTCTTCCTTTGCTGGTGCTTCAGTTTTATTTGGTCTCACCAGACCTCTCCGACCATGCGGATTCGTCTTGTCGGCTCAACGTCGCCAGCTACTCCGGTGGTGCATGAATACATTTTTGTTATTATATCTCTAACCTTTGTGTTTAGAAAGAATTTGTTTATTTTTATCGATTAAAGATTTTTTGAGAAACAGTCTTATATCGTTGGCTAATTATTCTCATTTGAAAAATTTAATTGGTTTTTATTATTTTGATTTTTTMTTGTTGTATTACGACTCTATTTCCGTCCGTTTTTTATATTTGAGTGCCTTGGTAAAAGAAGCGAAGTCCTCGTTGCATTGAATGTTACGGGTTCCTATGACGGACTGAATCGCTTTTTGTAGTTGTTAGCACTGCACCTGTTATTCTTTCTGTTTTAATTTTCAGAGTATTTGATTTGGGATTCTATATATGAATTTTTTTGAAGAAATATTAACTTAATATATATCATTTTTTTTTCTTTTGCTTTTTAGACTTAAGAATATAATCAGTTACAAATTTATTTAAAATGCTCTATGAACAACTGTGTGTGTTGGGTAATTAAACCTAGYGTTGGTTTTATACAATWAATATGTTGGAAAGTTGCTTGRAAGTGATGGTTCATTTTTAAATTTGTGCTACTAATCTATTTAAAAAATGTATTAATGTTGCTTGCTATAAATTTTGATTATATTTAATTATATATCTGCTGTTTTTATTTTTAAATATAAATTTAAAATGTTTAATGTATTTTAAGTTTTTTTTAAAGCTTTACAAATTTTTTTTAAACCAGATATACTTAACATTTTGATTAAAAAATGCAATTTAATATTTAAAAGGATTTTTGGTACATATTATAATAATTTATATAGTCAGCTTATTTATTTTGCAAGTCGCTCCAGAGTTCAAATTCCACGACATCGTTGATTTAAATATTTTGTTTCTTTGTCGAGTTCACTCAGGTATTATTGTTTTTAATTTAATTTTTTAAATATTAATTCGTTTTTATTATTTTTGAACAAAGCCAAAAAATGTTTAGGCCTTATTTTGAGAAATATTGTAATTTAAATATTACAAACTCAGCTTTAGATTTAATATGTTTAGTTCCAGTTTGCTTGCGGATTTAGAAGACTAACTTTGCACACTTTTATACTCTGTTATTGCTTCACTTTAATCAATTCTTTCAACTTCAATTTTCTTTTAAATTGACCATTTATTTTTCAGACACTTCACTTATAAGTATTTTGATTCAGTTCTTTATCATTAAGTGGTAGGAATATTTTTTTTTGTGCTCGTGGTTTTTTTTAGGAAACTTTATTTTAAGATAAAATAAATAAAGATAAAAAGAGGAAATACGCGACATGATATTTTTTGAATAAACATTTTACTCACATAATAGTATTATTTCAATTATATTTATATAAACAAATAGTGCTGTGTTTGCTTTTGAATTAAAAAATTATATATTTTTGGCCAACATTTGACTTCAAACGCATAACGAGAAACTAAGATAAAATTAAAGGTATAATTTAACAATAAATGATTTTTAAACTAAACAATAGGTTGAGGATTAAAGAAAAAAATATTCAGTGTTTAATACTTAAATAAAAGATACTTTCTAAAAAATAAAAATAATTTTAAAATTGCAATTTTAGAAGATTTATTTACATAATTTTTGCCATTGGAATAATGCAGACATTAATTTAATGGAAATAATGATAAAAACGTTAATTAAACGTGATTCGAGAAAAAGAAATTGACACTGATATCTAAAACTCCGTGAAAATMWATGTTGCCTGTCAAAGAAAGAAAATTTGTAATTCATTTTAATCAAAACCCAAAAAATTAATTTAGTATAGAATAGTAAAAAAATATTATTGAATTGTATATTTTGCAATTGTTATCAAACAAACAAACATTTTAGATGACAATTCACAAGCTTTTCATTCATTTTTTGTTGGACGAAATCAAAAAACATTTGGGGGGTTTTGCATTTTATTTTTGGAGCGATTTTCTTAACAAATCTTYTTAAGTTTTTTAAWAAAATTCTTCCGMCGGCGCCTATCGGCGCCGCCATTRCTAAAAACATCAAAAAAAGTGCCGTAACTTTTAAAATTTTGGTTGCAAATCTCTCAACAAATCGAGTCAAAAATTCAAAATTTTCTCCGGCGGCGCCTATCGGCGCCGCCGACCCCCCCCCCCCACCTAAAAGCTTAAAATAGATTTAGAAGGCCGCTGAAAAAAAGACATCCTTCAAAATTTTTAAAAATAATTATTGTTAATATTTTTAAAAATTTATTAAATAAATTATTTTTAAAAAAAATAATTTTTTTATTTTATTTGAAAAAAAATTTTTCCGTTTTCCGTTTTTCCGTTGTTTTTGGCCCTTTTTTCCGTTTTCCGTTTTTTGAAAATAAATTTCCGCCCATCCCTGATGGGTATGGCGATCGAGATAACTAAAATAATTTTTCAAAACAAATAAAAATCTCTCATGATAAACACAACGATTAATTATAAAGAAAAATAAATGATAATATAGAAAAAGTTTTCCTATTAAAAATGACAAAATATCCAATTCATTAATATGTAACGAAAAATAAAACTTTAATAAATAAATAAAAAATGCAAGKAAAGTTTAAAATTAATTAAAGAAACTATTATTAAAATGCTATAAAAGGCTTTTTTTTAACAAGCAAAAAAGATGAATATCTAATGTTCTAATCGGAAATATGAATAAAGCAAAAATTATTTTTGAAATAAAGAAACAATAATTTAAAAATTAAAAATTACGGTAAAAAAAGGTTTATATGAATGCACTAAACTTCAAGAATCAAGCATAATTAAAATAACGAATTTAGATTTGTAAAACTCGGTAATTGTTAAATGCTAGGTTTTGATTATTTTGTCAAATGAATTCATTAGTTCCGTTCTTTGCGTGCATAAATACCGAAATGTGATGTGACAAAAAAAATTATATACTGATCAAACATATGAAAACATTGATATGTTTGTTTACTCATTAAAAGCATAATAATTAATTAATTACATACCAAAATCAGCTGAAACGTGTTACCGAACATCTTTCACCAATACTAATAAAAATGATTGATAATTATGGTACAGTTTTTGCGGAGTATTGTAGGCATAAATGATTAAAATAAATTAATATACTACATAATTGAATAATAACTTAATATTTTTTTGTTTAAAAGCATTTCCTAGGAAAAACTCTAATTCAAGAATTAATTATATTATCTAAAAATAATGGACAATTAATATAAAAAATGCAAAATTTAAAAAAATTATTAAAAGCAAAAATTTTATTTAAGATAATGAAAAAAGCCAAAAAGCATTAAACTAGCTTAAAATTTGTAACTTATATTTTAATAACGCTTATTAAATTCACAATACAAGAAAAATCGAATGTGATGCTTCTACTAACTGCAGATTACGATAGTTGATGACACGGCATTAGAGCATAATTGTCATTATATGATTATGAATGGTCTGTAATTAGGTATATTTATGTATTTTTTAAATGCTACAAATGCTTCGACATACATGTATATTGCCAGACGGAGAAATAAACAAAGAATTTGCTTTTTGAATAAATTATAAATAATTCAATTCATGACCAGAATGACGCAAACCCAATAGTTTAATTATACAATGAGAACATTAAACATCTTTGTTAAATTAAAACAATTTACCAAATGCAATATTTTAATTTTAAAAACATAATAAGAATCCTCGAATATATTAAATGCTGTCAAACATGTTGGAAGTTATCCAATCCTATGTAATGAGAAAATTAAATTCGTGACATTGTCTTTGTACCACTTAATTTACACCTCAAATGAACCCGCACGGAACATGTAACGTTAATATGACATTACATGTTTTGCTTGAAACTCAATGAAAAACCAAATCCGTTGAAGACGTTGAAAGTTCGGAGTGCCAGTTGGGAAGCAAAAAAAATAATACGATTATTATTCAACGAAAAATTACAACAATGTTTTAGTTTTTACAATCCAAGTTTAATTGCAAAATTATAATTAAATACAAATTGAAATATAAAACATCACAAAAGAGAGGGTTGATAAAAAAAATTATAATGCAAAGCGTATGCAAAAGACAACATCAAATTTAACAAAATAAAACCCAAAAAAGTAAATTATTTATACAGACCAACCTTTATTTAATAAATTTACACAACATATATATTCGAGATATTTTTTATTGTAATAATCTAAAAATTATGAACAAATGCTATCAAAATAAATACCAACCTAAAATGCAAACAACCAAAATATCCCTTACAATTAGCTAAAGATTTTTAAGATAATTTTAAAAATTTCCGTGCCTTCCATTATATTATTTTATAAATAATGAAAGCACGCACGGGTCGATTGACTGTTGGTGCATAATTTTCCGATACACGAGCCTGAGACTCACAACGTTCAAAAAAACACCTTGGCCTCATTTTTTGAATAATCACATATACAACTATTAGTATTAAATCAAAAATTAAAAAATGAATGCTTATTGCAGACGCCAAAAAACAATCTTTTCGTAAAACAAAATCCAAAATACACGAAATGAAAGATAAAAATTAAATAAAAATTCAAACTTTATTATTATGGCTGAGATTTTACATACTAATCTTGACTTAAAATATTGACCAAAACCCCCAATATTGCCAAAATTTTATTTAAGAGTGCATTGATACAAGAGCATAAATATTCTGAATTTGTTTTGAATACTATTGTATTTATACCTCATTAAATTTGTGTCATCGTTCTGCTATCGAAGGTTTATTAAGTCTTTTTTAATAAACAGATTTTTTATAAAAAAGGCTCTCGTTCCATATTCGTAAAAATATTGCAGATATTAAAAAATACATTATAAATAAAATCAGATACTAACTATTAGCAAACGAGGTATAAATAAGCAACAATAAGAATTAAAAATCTTGCATAATAAAACTAAAGGCTTTATATTTAATGATAATATTTTATGGACTATACCTTAAAATAAACATATATGCGCCCAATTTTTTTTAATCGAATAGGATATCACTTATTAATTTGATTATACATTAAAATTAAAAAACCTTAATTTGCTTCATTTCCACGCTATAAAATTTATATTTGATTCAATAAATGAGACATAATAAGTTCGATATCGGATATTTGGAAAAAGTGTAACGAAGCAAAGTCCATTGCCCGAGGTAGAAAAAATTAAAATTACTTATACAGTTTTAGAAACAATAAAATAACTACAGATGTGGATGATTTATAAAAATACACTTATAATTTCTCATAAAATTATATGAATATAACCAAACAAATTAATATACTGCTTAAAATAAAATCATGATCAATTCTATAAACACTTTCAAAGAGATAAGCAATTATTAAGATTTTATGGTCAGTCTGTGGTGCAGTTCTAAATTTCTAGGATAAAATTGCAACCTTTTGGCATAAACTAGTTTAATTTAATTAACTATGTAAAATAAAACAAAATTAAATCAGTCAGCATTAATCACTGGCAAAAAACTAGCTTGTAGTGACTATTTTGCGAATTTGCCGCCATCATTCAATAATGTCAACTAACCGTAAAAAACCCTGAACGCATTATTTTCATCAGGATCAAAAGGTGTGTGCAAACTTTAGCAGTCGCCAAAAAACGGAGCAAATAATTATCCTGAAACAAAAATTCAAGAGCAAAACAACAATAAATAACATTAATAAATTTTTTATAATATACGCATATATTAATACAAATAAAGCTAAACATCAAAATTTAGAACGAAAAGCAAAATGCTCGAGCGATAAATAAAAAAAAGCATAATTTTTATAAAGTCAGTTAATATCAATAAATATTTACAAACAATCACACAATTCATTGCCATCTTTAACTTTAATCCACGAGGGAATGGAATTTAATTTTAATACAAATAATAGGAATGAGCTCGTTTTTTTTAAATTTTACAATTATTATTTTTTCTAAAAAATCATAAAATATATTCAAACATTGTAGCACATACAAACAGTGAATTTATACAATCTGGAGTGGCGAGCGCATGTTTTTTTAAACAAATATTAATAAATGTAAAATTAACGCAATAAATAAACTTAAAAATACCAATATAATATTTAAAGAAAGAGTATGCCAACGACGTCAATGAAGGAAAACTTATTATTCTGTGTAGGCACTATTGTAAAGAAAAATAAGCAACGCAAATTATAAATTAAAAAAGAAGATAATAGAGCTAAATTATTAAATAGGACTTCAACGGGTAAAAAATGATTGTAATTATTGTAATGAGTTAAAAACATAAATCATTATTTCATTTAATAATTTATCTATATATTATAATATCAAAAATAATGAATAATAAATCATTTAAATAATTTGTTATAACAAACATCAAATGCAACTTCACCACATGAGTAAAATTATAATAATTCAGTTGAATACGCAAAAGATTTACAAAAAAAAGAGGCCCCCCATTAAACAAAAAAGCAATACATATTATTTATTAAATAAAACTTTAAACAAAAAATGATATCTTATAATTGTGGTCGTTATGACCCAAATAATTACTTTGGGTCTGGAATTACGGGGACCGAAATTCCGCTCATTTTGTTGCGCATATGGCTGCTATGACGAGCAGACACTCTGCATGCACGTTCGGAAAAAAATATTCGGGTCACAGTATCAGCACTGTGAGATACCGCGAGGGCACCGGGTGCTTTTTGAAAAATGAAATATGTATAATTTATTTTTTAAAAAAGCTAAAATAATTTAAAAGAAATACCTCTGCGATTAGCACAACAAACTATTATTTATTCAATTATTTTTATAAAGGATAAAAACTAAACAGTGAGCCAAAATACATTATTTAAATCAAAAATTTTAACTAAGACCTACCTCATTAGGAAAAAAATTCAATAAAAACCTAAAAAAAGAATTAATATGTATGAAATATTAAACAGCAAATATAAGAAAATATTTTAAAGCGATTTTATGTTAGCAGGCGAAAACGTGAGAAATAGATAAAACAATTTAATGATTTGAAAAAAAGCGTTTGAAAGAATAAAACAAATTATGGGATACAAATGAATTTTTCATAATGTCAATGTTAAAGTTATTTTAGAAATTTTAAACAAAATCAATACGCCGGTCTTTTTAATAGTACAGCAGCAGTACAGCATTCCCGCGAGAAAAGCCACGAACACGATATTATTCACAGCAACTATTGTCAATGCCTCACTTATAACAAAATGGTTTGATTTAGAATACATAAAACTTAAAATTAAAAAAAAAAAAAATACAATAAAACCGTTAAATATTGAAACTCAATTGAGCGAATTAAAAGGATAATTACAAAGGTTGCACTAAGATTAAAAAGTACATCAGTTTTATAAATAAAAGTAATGAAACAACAAAAAACGGAATTAATGTTTACTATCTATGTTATAAAGAGTTAAGCAAATTTAGGGGTTATGCTAATACCCATTTGATAACTTACAATAATTTAAAGACAAAAAAAAGAAATAAAATGAATATCCATCCACCTGCCAGATCAAAAAATCTTTACCTGACAGCTGGTCTCGGCACACCGGCCATAATACTACTATTGAAAATACAATGAACAGTAAGCAAAATGTTTTTTTGATCATGAATAATTAAATTTTTAATTTAAATTGAAAGCAAGCATGGATGGACGGCCCATCGGTGCCGCAATCCAACCTGTAAAAATTAAATTTAAATCAGAGAAATGAATGTAATTTATAAATAGAACGAATTTTCGGGGACGTGAGCCCAGATTTTTGTAAAATGGATAGCATTTATAGATTAAAAAAATTAGTCTAATTGATTTAGGATACTCGCAAAATTAATTAAATAAGAAATTTTAAATGAAAAAATTATTGTGGCATTTTGTTCCTTATTGATAGGTAATCAATCCCTAAGCCCCGCCCTTTGTGGTCAATGTCCTTTCCTTCCCTTTTTGATTCACTTCTTAATTTGCTTCTTATTCTTCCTATCGATATCGCCGTTTTGCTTCGAGTGACCGATATATTGTTTCGTCGTTAATAAATATTGGCGTGTGCGTTGGAAGGATTGGAGTTCATCAGTGAAAGGCGTCCCTACCAGACCCCAATGATATTGATCTCCCCCATTGAATAAGACAATTCCCGTACTATACCTTTTATTTTTTGAAAAAATAGTGTGCTAAAAAGAGAGAGTCAGACGGTTAGAGTAATTTGGTCATCAACGCACCCATTTTTTTAATTGACAACTCGGATTAAATATTTTTTATGAATATATCCCTAACAGCATATTTATTTAGTGATTAAATATCATTTATTTTTTGTTTTCAGATATACGCGATTTCAATTTATCTTAACTTTTATTTTTATGTTTCTTAATTTTATTTTTGTATGCGTATCTTTATTTATTTATTTATGGATACCACATACTTCCAACCCATTTAGAAAGTTCAGCTCGTTGAAGACCATGTCGAAGGAGCCATTATTTCTTTGCAGAGACTTCTCGAGGTCATGAAATCTTCCATTCCCCAGCTATGCGGCTTGTAATTTTTTTGTTACCATCAATTTATTTTAATTATTATTAAGATGGCGTTTATACTAAAATATATTTTTAATTCTTATGTTGCAATAAATTAAGCATGTATATAATTTAAAGTTTAAATGGTCAAGAACATTTAAATCAGTGTATGTTTGAAGTTTGGTTATAATTAATCGAAATTTTATTTTATTTGTTATCGAAATGATATTTTTTCCCGGACAAAAATAATATTTTCTTTTGGATTGAATTCTGGAATAATAGCGCATTCGTTATTTAAAATTAAATGAAGTCATATTTTGAAATATCTTTTTACACATTTAATTTTACTATGTTATAATAGCTAATTTTTTATCTTACGCATTTTCGACTCTTTTAGTTAAGTCCATGTGAAAGATAAATTAGTTTCCAAAAAATCAGAAATCAATCTTTTCGGATGTATTTTTCAAATTTTTGTTATGATTTTAATGGTTTTATCGCGTTTGTTTAATTTTTAAATTAAGTTTCTGAAATTGATTCTTTTTAGAAAATCCTTCTGCTCGGAGAGAAACTTATTATTCTGTGTAGGCACTATTGTAAAGAAAAATAAGCAACGCAAATTATAAATTAAAAAAGAAGATAATAGAGCTAAATTATTAAATAGGACTTCAACGGGTAAAAAATGATTATAATTATTGTAATGAGTTAAAAACATAAATCATTATTTCATTTAATAATTTATCTATATATTATAATATCAAAAATAATGAATAATAAATCATTTAAATAATTTGTTATAACAAACATCAAATGCAACTTCACCACTTCAATACGATTATATTGAAAAAGGTAAAAAGAATGTGGCCAAGTATTTGTAAAAAGCAGAAAAAACCAAATTATCAAGCAAAATGCTAAAAATTAGGAATGCTTTATAAAAATGACTGAAAATAAGAAATATGAATTTAATTAGGTTGATGTTTAAAAATAAGTAAAACAACATTAAATTAAAATTTGGTTGGTGGACCGGGTAAAAGATATGTTGGGAGCTCACCGATAAAGCTATGCATGATTTTGCCTTTTGGAATTCAAGAGAAAATGAAAAAACAAAAGTATAAAATAATTATTGCGGTTTATAAATTATGTAATACAGTGCATACAAGACAACTTAATTTTAAACATAAATAATTAAATATTATTATTACAAAGTTTTTGTCAAAAACATTATTGCATTACTATTTACCAGTAATAATAACAAAAAATTATTTTATTCTCAAAATACATTATTTGTTGAATATAATCATCAGAGTTAAACAAAATTTTGTGCAGCAAAAGAATGTTTGTTAAAATCTACTTTTTAATATTAAAACTATGACCACTCCATTCTCTTGCACAAGTTTCTTGTATAAAAAATAATCAGACGTGATGGAATTTTGAGGATTTAATATTGATTTCATCTTAAATATTAAATTGAAAGGCCTTTTCATTGTTTGTGTGAGTGGACGACATTTGCTTATCGATGCGCCAGAAAGCGAAACTTTTTGTATATGCATTCAGTTAGATACAAATCATAATTAGTGTATGCATGCTATATACTCAACAGATCGACTTGATATCAACATTCGCGCACTAACCATTGATACCATAAAAATGATCGAGTAACTCCTAGATACCGAAAAATTTTGTTATAATAATAATTCTATTTTGTCATTGACTTGTCAGAAAAAATGATCCAAATTTTGCCCAAAAAATTGTTCAAATTTTGTTAATATGTTCTGAAAAAAGAGGTTGAAAAAATATTCAAAATTAACAAAAAATAAAAAAACAAACAAACCCAATTTTTATTTGGTATATTATTTTTTAATTTTTGTAAACAACCGTTTACAGCAGCAAATCGATAAATGGATTACTAATTTATAAGATTTTTAAAAATAAACATAAAAAACAATAAACAAGTAAACGCATACAAGAACGGTCAATAAATGGACGACAAAATCCAATAAGAGGAAGAGCAACAAGAGGAAGACAATGGGCATGTTAAACATAAAAGGAATATATTGTAAAAAAATCAAAATGGCCAAATGTGCCCATTTCAGTCACTGCAAACGCAAAAAAAAATGTCAAATAATTCTCGATAATATAAATAATGAAAAATCACATTATGTAATAGATTTTTTTTTAAAACGTATTAATATTTGTAAAATAGGAATGACCACAAAGCATTAAAAACAAAAGAACGAACCCATTGTGCTTAATGAATTCCCAAATATAAACTTTACACGTAATTATGAATTTTAGGTAAAAAATTACAAAAATGGTAAACAAATTAAATTTTCAAATATTGCACTGTGCTTATTTGATACAAAAGCAGATATCGAAAATGGTAACAATACATGCCCAAGAAGCGAATTCCGTCAATATTAATTTATTAAAAGCTAAAATAAATAAAAGAAAATTGTGAATAAAAAATACGATTAAATAATGCAATAAAAGACGAAACTATTAATTACATGTTATTTTAATTCAGAATTAGTTAAAAACTCGAAGCCGACTAATTGTGGCTTACTCCAAATTTCTTTTTAAATTAACGATTCTCGAATTAGCAAAATGAAAAATCGCCACTTTGTAGGCCGGAATGCGGGTTTTGTTATTCAATTTCTTGTTTATGTCTCAAACAACCATTTTGGCTAGCTCGTGGCAGGCTATACGGGCGGTGTTATAGACGCCTAGTCTGGCCCGCTCCATCTGGACCTCGAATTATGCGCGCTTTTGGTAGTGCGCCGCATCGAAAGCTTTTGCTTCCATTTCATGTTTTGCCATATTTTCAAAACAAAGGCAATATGAAGAATATCCGCTGCTTCCGGGTTGTATGTATAATGTTATCATTCATTTACTTTTAAATTAATTTAAAAAATATATTCAAATAATCATTACATTAAAAATGCTAATTGTTAATAGTATTTAATATTGCCACAGGAGAAGAAGTTTTCCAGAACAAGAGTGTATTACTTCTTCATAGTTTCTCTGTATTATTAATAATATAGTTTACTTAATTCAGTTGTATATATAGTTATATTTTTTGGTATAATTTATTTAAATTGGCAGCGCTTTAAAAAATATTATTTGCCAATATTTTTATACGTTGTAATTTAATCATCTTGAAAGGTTCGATTATTTGATTTAATTATTTAAAAAACGCTGATTATAATGAATAAACATTATAAACCATAAAACTTGTTATAATTACTATTTTAACTTTACGACTTTGAGTCGGTATGGATTAATATTGAATATTTTGTTTGCATTCCTTCCCCTTTGATCGCAACAATTATAAAAATTAGTCAAAATATTAAAATTAGTATTGTAAAAATTTTTGGAAAATTTACAATATAAATTAATTATTTGGTGTAAATTTATATTATATGAACGTGGTATTTATAAATGATTATATTTCAGGCGTATGTTATATTATATTAATTTTAGCGGCTTTGAAGCGAACATTTTTTTAATATAATTTTTTGCCATATCGATTTTTAAAGTTAAATGCAGGATGAGTGATCAACACAATCAAATACTCCACCAGGAAATGAATTTGTTCAAAATTTGGGCACGGGTGTTCACCAAACCAAATTTTTTGGTTATGCGTCTGAAAATCATCAACACAATGTTTCTAAAAACGCGTAAATTTATTTGTTAACAAAAATGAATGAATGAATTGATTGAAGAAATGCTGCTGTTTCCCTTGCCTCTCCTCCAGGGAAAATCGATGATTGTCTGGCGGCGGAGAGCATTCACTTTTTCAAACATTTTTTTCGTTTAAAGAAAACGAAACGAGATTCAGTGTTGACAAAGTCATTTTATACAATGAATTATGCAAATATTGGCGTATAACTTGACTATTAGGATTATTTGAATTTTCCTAGTTTTATTTGAAAATATTCAAATACAATAATACGACTAGTTAGATTTGAAAAAATATATTTTTAAACTCAGTAAAATTCGGTGAATCTCGAGCGGTTTGCTGTTTTAAATTTTTAAGCGCGTTGTTACTTTTTCTTTTTTTGCAATACTTTCGTATTATTTTTAATTTAAAAATTGACAAGAACCAACGAATAAGCTTAATAAAATTTTTTTTTTAAATTACATGAGAAAGGCTATATAATAAGTAAAAATAAGTCTTTAAGCAAGAAAAAAATAAACAAAAACATTTTATCTCAGACAAGTCAACAAGCCGAGATTCGACATTACCAAACCTATAAAGCGGTTGAACATTTCTGATTTTTTTTTTTAAATTATCCTTTTTACGACATTCTGCCCCTTTCAAAAAAGGCGTCTTCGCCGCAAATTCATGGGCAACCGAAAAGGTTGGAGTGGGGTAAATCTAGCGCTGCGAGCGTCCCGACCAAATGGGCCCCTCACGGCAGTGTCTAAATTTTTATATATTTATAATTTTAATGTCTGCTATTTATTTTTTCTTTTTAATTTAAAAATGCTTTTTAGATTGAACTTTTGCATCAATTTCCATTGATGAGAGCCTCAGCTTAGAGAGTTGAAATTTTAACAATTTTCAAATAATTGTTTTAAGTTGCATCATAACTGCCTTTTATATATTTTATTATAATTTTTTTCTATTCATGTCGTTAATTGGTAACAGATTTTCCAACATTGTTATTAAAATTTAAATCTTCTTGTCCAATCCATGGACATGTGCCCCTAATAATAGAAGTATGGAATTGCGTAACTATTTTTTTAGCATTTAAATCTATTTTGACTAATTAAAATGACATTTATTTTAATTATTATTTTTTAATACGTTTTTGTTTTGATATTATATAAATTCGTTTCAATCTTATTCTTAATAATTAAAACAGGCCCAGTGTGTACGTTTATCATTATATTAAATGAGAAATATAGAAGGAATGGTTCAGTCTTTTAATTTTATTAAAGATTTTTATTGAGATTAAATTGGAACTTTTTCAAGCCGTATTTTTTGTAATTTTTTATGTTTATTGTCTTTATTTTTGGGTATTATTCGATGAATTGAACAAACTTATGATTAGTTGTTTTTCCCACTAAATCTTACACTTGTTAGCAGATAAAATATATAAATAAAATATTTTTGTTTTAATTAAAAATTTTTATTTTTTATCATAATTTTTTTCTATTTATATGGTTAATTGGTAACCGATTTTCCAACAATAATACTTCATTACTATTTAGGTAAATTTAATTCTTCTTGCTCATACCATGTACATGTGAGCCAAATATTTTGTCTGAATTTATAAATTTTATAACATATCTTTAATTTATGGGCGGCCGTCTTGATGAAATGCAAATAATTTGAATTCATACGCCGACTGAAGATGTAAAAATTAAATTAGAAAACTTTTTTCGTTATAAATTTTAAATGAAAAAAAAACTTGAAAAATATAAGAAAGCAAGTTAATATTTACGAAAAACCCAAATGAGGGTTTTAGCTTAATTTTCAGATGAAAAAACAAGTGCAGAAAAGAGGCACGCTGCGAGGAAATGTGGCTGATCGTCGAGCAATTTATTTTAAAATCCGGATATGCTATGCAAATATTAAAAAAATAAAAGAATTAAAATAAAATTTAAGCTAATTAAATCGACGAAAAAATATAGCAACGCATTATTAGATAAATATAAACAAAATATTTAATAAAAATCAATCGATAAAAGAGGTAAACGCAAACCGGCGAAGCAACGAAATTACTCGTACCAACATGAATAAAAGGTAAATTTTTTTACCACAAAAAAATTTTAAATAACAAAAATATATAGATATACTTTGAGACGAATGTTTTATCCAAAAACAAAAAGAGATTTCAAAATAAATAAATAGAAATCGAGAATATAATATATAAATTAACTAAATTAAAACCACTATTCTTTGATTATAAACTATTGCATAATTAATCATATTTAGATAAAAACCCAAAACCTGCTTAAAATATTATTTAAAAAACTATAATTATTTTTAATAATAGTTGCAAAAAAACTATAAAGTTATATTTATTCCTGATATTGTATTAAGTGAATAATGAGAAAACATAAATAAAACGAAAAAAATATCGCCATTCTTCAAACAACATAATAGGTATGTATTAAAAGGGAAAAAGCACAATTGCAGATGAATCAACACAATGATATAAAAATTTATAATCTCATTGAATCTACGAATTTTTTTACAAATTAAATCTTATAACAATCAAATAAGAACCGAATCTCATGGAAAAATTTAAAAAAATCTTTATTAAAAAAAATGAACGCAAATGACAAGAACCGGTAAAATTTGTTTAACCTAAGTTTCTTACAGCTTTAAAAATCTATCGGTTTAAATTTATGGAAGTGTTTTATGGTATAACTTTTCTTATACAATATGGCATTATTGCCAATATTCCCAGATGGCTTCAACACCCTGGGTAAATCTCCCTCGATTTCGGGGGAAGTCTCCCTCAAAAACAAGGGAATTTCTTTTTTACGAATTGGGGAGATTTCCCCCCAAATCGAGGGAAACTTCCCATTCCCTCGCTCTTTTTTTACGGGCTTGAAGCCTGGTATCTATAAGACCTCCGCTAATCGAGCGGTGGTAGGCGCTGATGGTAGCAAATTTATCTAAAAAATAAATTTCAATTAGCATAAAAAATAACTATGTTAAAAAACACTAAATGGAAAACTAGTAACAACAAATCATATTAACTAAAAAAAATTTTAGGAATAAATCAAGAAAAAAGACTTCTAAGCGACGTTATTTTTATCATTGTTATTCGACGACAAAAAATGCATCGAACAATAAGTTCAGTAAGATTAATGTCTTAATGCTAATATTTTAGAATATACATGAAAAATTTAAT
>MEIZ01000071.1:203712-244534 GCA_001723225.1 Globodera ellingtonae
CACAACACCTTTCCCGACATAGGGTTTATAACATTTTTGGAGGGGGGCTGATGTCACACGCGCATCTTTGATTGATGGGCGGAGGAAATTGGGTAAGTCACTTGGATTCGTTCAACTTCTCCGGTGGTCGCATACCGCAGCACGGCATCCTTGAAGGTGTTGTACCGTAGGCCTTGATTTTGCATCACGTCGTTGTTGAGGGTGATGCCGCGGACCTTGAGGATGTACTCGTTGTCGGCGTCAGCTTCTTTCCGCTTCAGCTTCAGGCCGTACTAAAAATTTTTTATTACAATAAAATTAAAATAAAATAAAAAAAAGTTACTTGTTTTGCGCCTCCACTGCAAAATTCTTGAATATCGTGCTGAGGATATTCATCAGTAAACTGCCCCAGATGGGGGCCCGTCTCCAGCGGACAGCGGTCGCTGGGGTGCGCAAAAATAAGACTGTCGGTATCTTAAAGAAATGGTGGATTATTGACCGACGAACAAATAGTAAAGAATAGGCAAAATGTTAGCCCCGGGTGGGACTCGAACCCACGTCCTCCACCCAATCCGTGGGCAGCTCTTCCAACTGAGCTACCGGGGCGTCCCATTTGCCTTCTTCTTTATGGATGATCTTTTGCCCCCGCCATAGGCGTTTTAACCGTTCGCTTCCAACCAGCGGAACACTCAAATCCTTACAGCTCCATCCTCAACGGGACCGGTCCCTCGGTCCATCGATCGATCTCACATCGATCGCTTCGCTGGCGACGGTTGGGCAACCATCCGGTGCTACCAGTAAAGAATAGGCAAAATGTTAGCCCCGGGTGGGACTCGAACCCACGTCCTCCACCCAATCCGTGGGCAGCTCTTCCAACTGAGCTACCGGGGCGTCCCATTTGCTTCTTCTTTATGGATGATCTTTTGCCCCCGCCATAGGCGTTTTAACCGTTCGCTTCCAACCAGCGGAACACACAAATCCTTACAGCTCCATCCTCAACGGGACCGGTCCCTCGGTCCATCGTTCGATCTCACATCGATCGCTTCGCTGGCGACGGTTGGGCAACCATCCGGTGCTACCAGTAAAGAATAGGCAAAATGTTAGCCCCGGGTGGGACTCGAACCCACGTCCTCCACCCAATCCGTGGGCAGCTCTTCCAACTGAGCTACCGGGGCGTCCCATTTGCCTTCTTCTTTATGGGTGATCTTTTGCCCCCGCCATAGGCGTTTTAACCGTTCGCTTCCAACCAGCGGAACACTCAAATCCTTACAAAATTGGCTTACCGGTATACAAAAGTGTGCAGCCTGGCGCTCGCACAACTTTCTGCATTGCCTTTCTCCCAGCTGGCTGTTAACATATCTGCTGAACTAACTTTAATTTTTGGTGCCAATGAAACAACGTAAATTGTAACAATACATTTTTTACAATTTTTAGTCTTAGTTGTTCAACAAAAGACCGTCCAAATGTCTTTCATTTATAATGATATAATTGTGAATTATTTTATTTAAATATTTGTTAGGCTTATTAACGCTAAATCGATAAATGATTTTGTGCGGCAAACCAACATTTTTGATTATTTGGAAATTTTTTAAATTAAACGCAAATATGATCAAGGCGCCAAGATTATGAAAAAAGGCTTATTATATCAAATGTATTATATTTTAAAATTTTATGTTATAAAATAAGAGATGGTAAAATTTAATGCATTAACAAGTTATTCACTAATCATATATGATAGAATGGTGTTTATTTATTAATAATGATTTTAGTTCAGCTGCATGCATTTTGCAAGTTCTCCTCATGGATCTTTCTTTTAATTGGTATGACTAAAGTGGCGCTTTTTCCGCTAAAATAGCGCACTTATATATAAAAAGATTACTTCAAGTTTGAACATTCGTACAAATATTGGATTTATAAATATATTATCGGTGATTTGATATGTTTTTACTTATTTAAGTCATATTTTATTTGTTTAATCCCTATTTTTTTTATCATTTTAGCAACCTTATCAATTTTTTAAAATAATATTTGGTTATGGTATTTTTGAAATTCGTATGCGTACACCTAAATGGACTTTGTTATAAAGATTGATAAGCATATTTCTATGTTTATTTGTTTTTCAATGCTTTTAATCCGATTGACAAAGGAAAGGCCGATATTGTTTTTTAGATGCATTTTGATAATTACATTTTTAGGTTAATTCTTATTAATATTAAATTTAGTATATCTTTACCTTTTAAAATGTTTTCTGCGGCTCTAAAGGTGCGCAGAACGTACACAAAACACCGTTTTAATAAAAAAAATGTAATTCTAAATTTGCTTTCATTATTTTCAATTTATAGTTGAGTTTGCCAAAACCAATTGCAATATTAATTAATTTTGTATTTTTTTGCTTTATTTTGCAGATTTTGACTAGGTAATTATTATTTGTTCTTCCACGTTTGTGGTTGGTCGTTTAGATAATGAAGCCGATGGGTATTCTTTTTATTTCTTACAAATATAATTAGTTTTTATTTGATGGTTGACCGTTGGTGTTTTAAATTGATGTAATTTTAGCTAAAATTCATTTTTTGATACGCGAATATAATAAATTATGAAATATGTATGAAATGTTTCTCTGCTGTTTTCAATGTTCCACTTTAAATTACATATTCAATAACAATTTATCATTATTCGCAATTTCCTTAATTTTTGTTTAATATATTTTATGTAATACTCTCAAATTGTTTCAGCATTAATGAGCAGAAAGCGATTGATAAGCGCTTTTTTTATTCTAAATAAAATTTTGAAATTTATTCATTTAAAGTATTAAAGCGTGCCGGCGATGCGACTCGCGCTCGGCTGGGCCCGACTCAAGGAGCGTTTTAACATTCTGGCAAATTTCATTTAACATTTGTATATAAATGGCTGGTTTTTTATTATTCATTTTTTGGTATAAACAATGTTCTTAAATATATTTTTTTCAGATTAAATCACTTGTTTTGTTTTTTTATTAATTCTTTTGCTTTTCTTTATCGATTGCCAATTTGATAAATCTCACGATTATATATATTTAATCTCTCTCTTTTGCGTAATAATTTTTCTGTATTAAAATTTATTATATTTTTCATGTTTTAACATAATATTCTTTTGCAAAAATTTCTAGTGATAAAAGTTTTATAATTTTTTTGAAAGATAAATTTCATTTCATTTGCATTTTAATTATTTACTTTTTTTTCATTGTTTAATGTTTTTATTAAATATAATAAGCATAACATTTATCCATTTTGTAAATTTTTAATTTGGGATATACCATCCTCCAGATTTTATTCTCTATGCCATTAAAATTTCCTTTAAAAGTAATTGTGACATTTTTTTAAATGTGTTAAAATTTGATGTTTGCCTAATTTTACAAATTTAATTTAAGTAGATTATTTTAATTTTTTTATATATGTAATTGTTTGTAACAGAAACCGACTTTTTTTGGACTTCGGCTTTAATTTTATTGCTTTATAATTATATATTTTTATTTTATTTAGCTAATTTTTTTAATTCATATTGTTTTATTCACTTTTGGTTATTATTGTTTTTTATTTCCGAACAAATTAAAAAAGATTTTAAATTTTGTTCTTGATCTTTCTTTGTATAGTATACTTTTTTATTGTGTGATACCATGGACATTTTTTATTGAAATGAAATTGAATAACTAACTGTTAAGAAATACGTTTATTTAAAGGTTAACTTTTTAATTAGTTTTAATTTTTTTGAACTTAATTTTACCGATTTTTTAATTTTAATCTTTCAACGAATATTAGGTATTTCCTTTTTCGTATTATTTGATTGCAATTTGTTTTTTTGTAAATATGCTCATTAGAAAGTGTAAATTCTAATATTTATTTATTATCGAGACATTTAAAATTGGGTATTTTGTTGATGGCGTTTAATGTTTAACGATTGTTAGCTGCAGATTTTCGTATACTTTGTACACTCTGCTTCTCCTTTTTATTACATTATGACATGATTATGAAATTGTTGCCAAAAGGTTAACATGATCAATGGTATAAATAACAATAAAGAGTTATGTTTAGGCAAGGTATGCCTAAGGCAATATTTTATGAAAGCATTACTTTGAATATATTATAGAGCGAATATCGAGAAAGTAAAAAGTGGCAACATTTACAAAAATTATTAGCGTAAATCCATATCCATGTTAATCTGAACAAAAAAAGTCTTCCATTAATAAAAGTAAAAAATATTTTGATAAAAAGCGTGCATTTATTTTACAAGTATTCCGAATTTAAAAAGTTTTTAAATATAAAGAAAGAATTAAATAAAATCAAACATTAAATTGTGAATATATAGAAATTTCGAAAATTGAATCTATAAATAAAATTTAACAGTGATTTTAATGGTTTAACAAATCAAAAATGTCTAATGTTTAAAAAATTTGACAATCAAATGTGAGATATTAAATTTTAAATTCCATTAAAAACACTACTAAAAAACACACAATAATTTTAAATCAATTTATTTAATAGATCTTTTTATTAGGTATTTGAATTTTTAGCAATACATTCATTTATTTGTTTTTTTGTGATTTAATTAGTTTATTTTATAATTTTAAATCTTAAATCTTAAATGTTTCATTTTATTAAGGTTCAGGTAATCTTTTCTCAACTTGCCGCAAATAATCTTCTATAATTTTTTTCTGCCGAATATTTCCATTATTTTTTTATTTTTATTCAATATATTTCTTGCGTGAGTGCTAGATTATATTGTTTAGGGCTCTTGTTATTATGTAAATGATCTTTACATGTATTAATTTTCGCATTTAAAGTGATAAAGACATTGGCATGTACAGTTTATGTAGGAATTTATCTTACGCATATTTCTAAATTACCGTAATATTTGTTTTAATTTAAAATTCTTTTTTTAGATATTGGTATTAGTTAAATTTTACCTTAGAATTTATAAATTGTCATTATTTCTAACATTGATAGAAAAAATTGCATAAACTAAAATATACAAATGTTTTTAAGACAAATTTTAGTTTGTAAAATAAGTTTATTATTTTAAAGGTTTCTTTTTGTTAATAACAAAATACTTGGTCTAAATAGTCAAAGGTAGAAGATTGGATTGATTAATCCATTTAAATAAAATGAGCAAAGCAAAAATTTGATGAACTGTAAAAAATTTACTGATTATTGTTTAAAAATAATTTTATTCACTGTTTTAGCGAGGCGCCATGTTGCTGACATATTTTGGTACATATATAGCCGTGATTTTTTATATTCTCTATGCCTTAGGTTTTTACTATATACTTAAGTAATTTTTTTTTATAAATTTGTTTAAGTTAATATAATTTTTATCTAAAAATAATTTTTTTTTTGTTTTTGCTAACATTTGACTGCTCTTTGTTTTGTTATGGAGTTGTATCATCATCAATAAACGTTTATTTTGGATTTATTTCACCAGTCTTTTGTTAAAGTGTAAAGAGACTTGAGCCTCGTAAATTGCTGTACATAATTGTTATCCAGTTCTGGTTTGGCATATGCGACATTCAAGTCCTCTTGTCGACGTGCTCGATGTGTGACGCATGGCGCCTCCTGGAAGCGGCTCCTGGAAGACTCGGCTCCTGGATGGTCTCCGAGGCTGTACTTGACTTGTTATATTTGATCTAAGTCAGCCAGGACCTTTTTATTTTTGCTTTTTTGCAGATAAAATTTGGTATCGCAGTTGTATTATTCCGTCCGCAAATTTAAGTTTATTGTATATTATATTGTAAATATTGCCGAAACAGGCAACTGTTGAATTAGGGATCATCTTGATTATTTCAATTTTAAACCTACGCAGCTCACGTGGAGGGTTCTATTTAATAAAAATAGAAAAAATATCTTTCAATTTTATTTGCAAAATATATGTTATAAAAGCCATGTAATCTAATTCTCATAATTTTTCTAAGAATTGATTACTTTTAATTTAATAAGCGAAGTTTATCTACTACGTAGGACAAACGAGGCCATTCCTTGAACTGACAAGGGCATAAATTTCTAATGGTTAATTATTTTACAAATATGCTGTAAGTCTTAATTTAAAAACAAAACTTCCAAACATTGGCTATTCGCTTCAACCGCTTAATTATTTTGAAATGTCATCTTCTCTTTCTTAATTATGCTATTTTCTACCTAAAAATGACATCTTCCAAATCTTGTTTATTTTTAAATCTCATCTTCAATTCCTTAATAATTTCAACATTTCATCTTCCTCTCATTATTTATGATGAACATAAATGATTACAATATGAAAATACAAGTGAAAATTTTACAAAGTGTGACCGAAATTTAAAACATTAAAGTCGGCGCCGACAACACCTTTCCCCACATAGGGTTTATAACATTTTTGGAGGGGGGCAGATGTCACACGCGCATCTTTGATTGAGGGGCGGAGGAAATTGGCATAGATCACTTGGATTCTTTCAACTTCTCCGGTGGTCGCATACCGCAGCACGGCCTCCTTGAAGGTGTTGTACCGTAGGCCTTGATTTTGCATCACGTCGTTGTTGAGGGTGATGCCGCGGACCTTGAGGATGTACTCGTTGTCGGCGTCAGCTTCTTTCCTCTTCAGCTTCAGGCCGTACTAAAAATTTTTTTTTTATTACAATAAAACTAAAATAAAATAAAAAAAGTAACTTGTTTTGCGCCTCCACTGCAAAATTCTTGAATATCGTGCTGAGGATATTCATCAGTAAAATGCCCCAGATGAGGGCCCGTCTCCAGCGGACAGCGGTCGCTGGGGTGCGCAAAAATAAGACTGTGGGTATCTTAAAGAAATGGTGGATTATTGACCGACGAACAAATAGTAAAGAATAGGCAAAATGTTAGCCCCGGGTGGGACTCGAACCCACGTCCTCCACCCAATCCGTGGGCAGCTCTTCCAACTGAGCTACCGGGGCGTCCCATTTGCCTTCTTCTTTATGGGTGATCTTTTGCCCCCGCCATAGGCGTTTTAACCGTTCGCTTCCAACCAGCGGAACACTCAAATCCTTACAAAATTGGCTTACCGGTATACAAAAGTGTGCAGCCTGGCGCTCGCACAACTTTCTGCATTGCCTTTCTCCCAGCTGGCTGTTAACATATCTGCTGAACTAACTTTAATTTTTGGTGCCAATGAAACAACGTAAATTGTAACAATACATTTTTTACAATTTTTAGTCTTAGTTGTTCAACAAAAGACCGTCCAAATGTCTTTCATTTATAATGATATAATTGTGAATTATTTTATTTAAATATTTGTTAGGCTTATTAACGCTAAATCGATAAATGATTTTGTGCGGCAAACCAACATTTTTGATTATTTGGAAATTTTTTAAATTAAACGCAAATATGATCAAGGCGCCAAGATTATGAAAAAAGGCTTATTATATCAAATGTATTATATTTTAAAATTTTATGTTATAAAATAAGAGATGGTAAAATTTAATGCATTAACAAGTTATTCACTAATCATATATGATAGAATGGTGTTTATTTATTAATAATGATTTTAGTTCAGCTGCATGCATTTTGCAAGTTCTCCTCATGGATCTTTCTTTTAATTGGTATGACTAAAGTGGCGCTTTTTCCGCTAAAATAGCGCACTTATATATAAAAAGATTACTTCAAGTTTGAACATTCGTACAAATATTGGATTTATAAATATATTATCGGTGATTTGATATGTTTTTACTTATTTAAGTCATATTTTATTTGTTTAATCCCTATTTTTTTTATCATTTTAGCAACCTTATCAATTTTTTAAAATAATATTTGGTTATGGTATTTTTGAAATTCGTATGCGTACACCTAAATGGACTTTGTTATAAAGATTGATAAGCATATTTCTATGTTTATTTGTTTTTCAATGCTTTTAATCCGATTGACAAAGGAAAGGCCGATATTGTTTTTTAGATGCATTTTGATAATTACATTTTTAGGTTAATTCTTATTAATATTAAATTTAGTATATCTTTACCTTTTAAAATGTTTTCTGCGGCTCTAAAGGTGCGCAGAACGTACACAAAACACCGTTTTAATAAAAAAAATGTAATTCTAAATTTGCTTTCATTATTTTCAATTTATAGTTGAGTTTGCCAAAACCAATTGCAATATTAATTAATTTTGTATTTTTTTGCTTTATTTTGCAGATTTTGACTAGGTAATTATTATTTGTTCTTCCACGTTTGTGGTTGGTCGTTTAGATAATGAAGCCGATGGGTATTCTTTTTATTTCTTACAAATATAATTAGTTTTTATTTGATGGTTGACCGTTGGTGTTTTAAATTGATGTAATTTTAGCTAAAATTCATTTTTTGATACGNAATATAATTAGTTTTTATTTGATGGTTGACCGTTGGTGTTTTAAATTGATGTAATTTTAGCTAAAATTCATTTTTTGATACGCGAATATAATAAATTATGAAATATGTATGAAATGTTTCTCTGCTGTTTTCAATGTTCCACTTTAAATTACATATTCAATAACAATTTATCATTATTCGCAATTTCCTTAATTTTTGTTTAATATATTTTATGTAATACTCTCAAATTGTTTCAGCATTAATGAGCAGAAAGCGATTGATAAGCGCTTTTTTTATTCTAAATAAAATTTTGAAATTTATTCATTTAAAGTATTAAAGCGTGCCGGCGATGCGACTCGCGCTCGGCTGGGCCCGACTCAAGGAGCGTTTTAACATTCTGGCAAATTTCATTTAACATTTGTATATAAATGGCTGGTTTTTTATTATTCATTTTTTGGTATAAACAATGTTCTTAAATATATTTTTTTCAGATTAAATCACTTGTTTTGTTTTTTTATTAATTCTTTTGCTTTTCTTTATCGATTGCCAATTTGATAAATCTCACGATTATATATATTTAATCTCTCTCTTTTGCGTAATAATTTTTCTGTATTAAAATTTATTATATTTTTCATGTTTTAACATAATATTCTTTTGCAAAAATTTCTAGTGATAAAAGTTTTATAATTTTTTTGAAAGATAAATTTCATTTCATTTGCATTTTAATTATTTACTTTTTTTTCATTGTTTAATGTTTTTATTAAATATAATAAGCATAACATTTATCCATTTTGTAAATTTTTAATTTGGGATATACCATCCTCCAGATTTTATTCTCTATGCCATTAAAATTTCCTTTAAAAGTAATTGTGACATTTTTTTAAATGTGTTAAAATTTGATGTTTGCCTAATTTTACAAATTTAATTTAAGTAGATTATTTTAATTTTTTTATATATGTAATTGTTTGTAACAGAAACCGACTTTTTTTGGACTTCGGCTTTAATTTTATTGCTTTATAATTATATATTTTTATTTTATTTAGCTAATTTTTTTAATTCATATTGTTTTATTCACTTTTGGTTATTATTGTTTTTTATTTCCGAACAAATTAAAAAAGATTTTAAATTTTGTTCTTGATCTTTCTTTGTATAGTATACTTTTTTATTGTGTGATACCATGGACATTTTTTATTGAAATGAAATTGAATAACTAACTGTTAAGAAATACGTTTATTTAAAGGTTAACTTTTTAATTAGTTTTAATTTTTTTGAACTTAATTTTACCGATTTTTTAATTTTAATCTTTCAACGAATATTAGGTATTTCCTTTTTCGTATTATTTGATTGCAATTTGTTTTTTTGTAAATATGCTCATTAGAAAGTGTAAATTCTAATATTTATTTATTATCGAGACATTTAAAATTGGGTATTTTGTTGATGGCGTTTAATGTTTAACGATTGTTAGCTGCAGATTTTCGTATACTTTGTACACTCTGCTTCTCCTTTTTATTACATTATGACATGATTATGAAATTGTTGCCAAAAGGTTAACATGATCAATGGTATAAATAACAATAAAGAGTTATGTTTAGGCAAGGTATGCCTAAGGCAATATTTTATGAAAGCATTACTTTGAATATATTATAGAGCGAATATCGAGAAAGTAAAAAGTGGCAACATTTACAAAAATTATTAGCGTAAATCCATATCCATGTTAATCTGAACAAAAAAAGTCTTCCATTAATAAAAGTAAAAAATATTTTGATAAAAAGCGTGCATTTATTTTACAAGTATTCCGAATTTAAAAAGTTTTTAAATATAAAGAAAGAATTAAATAAAATCAAACATTAAATTGTGAATATATAGAAATTTCGAAAATTGAATCTATAAATAAAATTTAACAGTGATTTTAATGGTTTAACAAATCAAAAATGTCTAATGTTTAAAAAATTTGACAATCAAATGTGAGATATTAAATTTTAAATTCCATTAAAAACACTACTAAAAAACACACAATAATTTTAAATCAATTTATTTAATAGATCTTTTTATTAGGTATTTGAATTTTTAGCAATACATTCATTTATTTGTTTTTTTGTGATTTAATTAGTTTATTTTATAATTTTAAATCTTAAATCTTAAATGTTTCATTTTATTAAGGTTCAGGTAATCTTTTCTCAACTTGCCGCAAATAATCTTCTATAATTTTTTTCTGCCGAATATTTCCATTATTTTTTTATTTTTATTCAATATATTTCTTGCGTGAGTGCTAGATTATATTGTTTAGGGCTCTTGTTATTATGTAAATGATCTTTACATGTATTAATTTTCGCATTTAAAGTGATAAAGACATTGGCATGTACAGTTTATGTAGGAATTTATCTTACGCATATTTCTAAATTACCGTAATATTTGTTTTAATTTAAAATTCTTTTTTTAGATATTGGTATTAGTTAAATTTTACCTTAGAATTTATAAATTGTCATTATTTCTAACATTGATAGAAAAAATTGCATAAACTAAAATATACAAATGTTTTTAAGACAAATTTTAGTTTGTAAAATAAGTTTATTATTTTAAAGGTTTCTTTTTGTTAATAACAAAATACTTGGTCTAAATAGTCAAAGGTAGAAGATTGGATTGATTAATCCATTTAAATAAAATGAGCAAAGCAAAAATTTGATGAACTGTAAAAAATTTACTGATTATTGTTTAAAAATAATTTTATTCACCGTTATAGCGAGGCGCCATGTTACTGACATATTTTGTACATATATTGCCGTAATTTTTTATATTGGCTATGCCTTAGGTTTTTACTATATACTTAAGCAATTTTTTTTATTATAAATTTGTTTAAGTTAATATAATTTTTATCTAAAAATTTTTTTTTTTTGCTAACATTTGACTGCTCTTTGTTTTGTTATGGAGTTGTATTATCATCAATAAACATTTATTTTGGATTTATCTCACCAGTCTTTTGTTAAAGTGTAAAGAGCCTTGAGCCTCGTAAATTGCTGTACATAATTGTTCTCCGGTTCTGGTTTGGCATATGCGGCATTCAAGTCCTCTTGTCGACGCGCTCGATGTGTGGACGCATGACGCTCCTGGAAGACTCGGCTCCTGGAAGACTCGGCTCCTGGAATGGTCTCCAAGGCTGTACTTGACTTGTTATATTTGATCTAAGTCAGCCAGGACCTTTTTATTTTTGATTTTTTGCAGATAAAATTTGGATCGCAGTTGTATTATTCCGTCCGCAAATTTAAGTTTATTGTATATTATATTGTAAATATTGCCGAAACAGGCAACTGTTGAATTAGGGATCATCWTGATTATTTCAATTTTAAACCTACGCAGCTCACGTGGAGGGTTCTATTTAATAAAAATAGAAAAAATATCTTTCAATTTTATTTGCAAAATATATGGTATAAAAGCCATGTAATCTAATTCTCATAATTTTTCCTAATGAATTGATTACTTTTAATTTAATAGAGAAGTTTATCTACTACGTAGGACAAACGAGGCCATTCCTTGAACTGACAAGGGCATAAATTCTAATGGTTAATTATTTTACAAATATGTTGTAAGTCTTAATTTAAAAACAAAACTTCCAAACATTGGCTATTAAATAACAATGTTATCGCAAACCGATCATAAATTGTTTTCTCAACAAGGAGCCCGAACTAACTTAGACAAAAAGTCTTGAACAGATCCGGCTGATTTACGAATACGCATAAATGACATTTACAAAAATCGTAGAGGACTACTTAGCCCAGGTGCGATGACAAAAAACTCCAGTTCCTTTGATCTGAGACGTAATACAAACGTATAAAAGTTAATTTAGAATTGAAATAAATAAAATAACTGTAATCTTGGTACTTGTGTGCTTTGCGACGTCAGGTATTAGGCAATTCGGAACAATAAAATAAAAGCGAAATAATGGTAAAATACATTATTATCAGTACGAAGAAAAATTATAACTAATATTAAAAATTAAAAAAAAGTTAAAATTATTAATATTTTGAAAATGATTTATAAACTCAGACGATTTAATTGAGTTAAGTTGGGTAAATAAAATAAAACTACTTCATCTAAAAAATATATATTCATAAATACTGCATTAAATTATTTATTCTTCAGTAATTGGTGTAGAAGTCTTCTAGATAAATAAACAAAATAAAAATACCTATAGAAATACTTTAAAAATCTAAGAATTTAACGGCAAAAGAATACGATTGTTATGGCTTCCGTGGTCGGTATGTTATAAAATCCCGAGGCTCACACAATCATTAAAGTTGTAGTGCGCCCCATTTTATTTTGTTGAATAAAATATAGCGATTGAAAAAAAAGTAAAATTTTCATAAAGAATATAGAAATAATCAATTTTGCATTATAGTAGCATGATTAAAAACAAATTATCTATAATATTAAATATTTCAGCAACAGTTTGAGAAGCAATAAATACATTTTTAAAATCTAAACACTGTACAAAAAATATGCTATTCTCTCGCTAATAAAAAACAATAACAAAAATTAAAATATTACACACTTCGAGATGCCGACAAAATCTAAATATATAAGCAAATATTCTCAATTATTATTTTTTAAATGATTAGAAAAAAGAATATTTAGATCTAAAGTGTTTTACTTTGACTTGTGAACCGGTACATGGCATGCGATCAATATTTAAAAATATTTTTTAAATCTCTTCTGGGATTTGCGCTGAATCACATTGGCCGTTAAATCCGTAAAAACCCCGTTGGTGGCAATTTAAATCAATTAAAATTATAATAAAAAATACTAAAATTATAATAAGCTAACAAAATTAAATTCCATTAAAATTCGCGTAAAATTAAATATTTAGCAAGTTTATAAAATTAAAAAAATAATAAAAAAGATATAGTTAAAAAATATTTTATAAATAACATATGAAATTTTACTCTAAGAAATTTTTGTATTTAATTACAAGCTCTGGAACCAAGAGAGAAGCGCGTGAAGTTTGGCGGCCAACTTTCTTTGCCCGAATAACATGACACGGGCGCAAGAAGAAGAAGTCAAGCAGTTGATTGCCAAAGCCGAAGCGAAGGTGTACTTTACTTTGGAGAAGAGTACAGTAGAAAAGGCAAGAATTTTATTAAAGAAAATAATTAGTATTTATAATTATAAAATTAAAAAAAGCTGGGTTCATACTTTTTTTATTAAAAAATAAAACATATTAAGATAACGGATTTAAAAAACAATAAAAACACACACTAAAATTTAGTATCGCAAAAACCAATATCTAAAGAATGACTAAATATACGTCAAAATGTTACTAAAAATTAATAAATACAAATTCAATAAACTAATTTGCTTTAATAAAATTTATGTTTGAAAATCAGATTTAATATTTTCTATTTAATTTACTGTGATAATTAAAATATATTAGAAAAATAAATTATTAATTCAAAATCGATAAGAAAATTAAATTGTATCCTTTCGTCATATAGTTGCTAAAATAACAAAGTGCTAAATTCATACATTCAATTAAGTTTTAAGATGAAGATAAATTTTCTAAAATTTTCGAGAAATTGGAGAACGAGATAGCTTAAAAACAAAAAAGGTTTAGATGCACGAGATCAATGAAGCAATTTGAGAGGGAAAATGGATGATGTACTTCGACGAGTTTTTGGAACTCATTAATATGCGAATTCACTTTTAATAAAAAAAATAAAAATAAATCAATGCAAATGAAAAACATAAAAAATATTTTATTATAATATCAATCAGGTTGTATTAAACAATAAGCTTTCTGTTTAAATTTAATTATTTTATGTGATGGGTTTTTAATTTTTTGCTCAATTCTATATTTTTACAAAATGTTTTCTAAATATTTGTGGAAAAAACATCTTGAGCATTAAACCTCCCAAAAACCAAATTCCATTTTTACAAACACCGTAGATTTTTCGTCATAAAATAAGGGTCAATAATGAAAAATTTCAAAAAAAATTAATAAAATAACCTATTCTTAGTGCCGAATTTTTGAAGAAATGTGTAAAAAGAGAGAGTTAGACGACGAGAGTAATTTGGGCATCACGCACCCCATCTAAAAATTGTTTTTGTTTACCTTCTTGAACATTTTTTTATTGAAGAAATAGTGTGCTAAAAAGAGAGAGTTAGACGACGAGAGTAATTTGGGCATCACGCAATTAATCTATTCCTAGCATAATTGATGAGTACAAATAATGCTAAAAAATAAAAAAACAATTTAAGCAAATATTAAAATTTATTCTAGTTATAAAATGTAATCGCACATATGAGAAATTGTATGACAAGGTTTAATAGACAATATTAGTTTAAAAAAAAAGTATTTAATTAAAAAGAAAAACGTCAAACTAAAATAATAATCAATTAATGAAACAAATTAAATAAACCAATTATTTGCATATTTATTCAAAAATGGTATAAATAGAACAAAAATTAAAAATAAGTTTACATAAATTAAAATTAAAATTAACAAAATAAAATCTTTTTAAAATGTTAAACATTTTGTCTCATTAATACTATATTAGTTATTATCTATTTTATCATTTTAATTGAGTATTTATTAAATTTTTGAAATGTTTTGTGTTGAATATAAATAAATTTGATGTATTTGCTAACATATAATTTCTATATGTAATAACTTAAAACATTAAACTCAATACCGGCGTATTTATCTCAATATGTATATTAGACAATAAAGCCAATATTATCTACAACTTTAAGATATTTTAAAATCTTCTTATAAATCGAGCTCTTGAAATATTAATAAATCAATTAAGCAAAATGCAAAAGTTGCTTGATTTTTTTGACGTTTCAATTAAAATGGTGTGAAAATTAATACAATAAATAATAGTTTATTAATGTTAAAATAATATGAATAATTAATTAACAGACAACAACAAAACACAAGTATTTGTAAGTCGAACCAGCATTGGTTTTCGATTTCGTCAACGTGAACGAATCCCCGATCCATCTTTGACGCTTAGCTTTTATTCAAATAAAAATTATAATTTCCGATTACATCCTTTAGGATTTATCTTTCAATAAAGTATTTTAGACAAAAAAAAATATTTTATTTTCATGCTATTTAAATAATTTTGTTGTTTTTTAAATTATAAAGTTTTTTTGATTTGAAAGCATTTATTTGTTTTGAAAAAAACAATTAATGTTTTTAAAGCATGGTTAATAATCTTTTTCCGCTTTTAAGATTTGCACAAATTATTTTTTAATGTAAATTACTTAATCTCATTTTATGAGCTTATCATTATTTACTTTAAATTTTTCTTTTCAAACCTGACCATTTTAACAGACAGAGCCTGCGCCAGTGACAAGTTACATTGCTTAATGATTCGATCCAACTTTTTATTGTTAGTGATGTTCAACTTTGTTTAAAGCCTTATGTTAGTGGCATATTTTTATATTTTAATTTCCAACTCATACTTCAAAGTTTTAAATACAAGCTTATTAATTGTAATAAGTATTGATTAAACTTTGGTTTAATTTATTTAAATGAGCATCATTTTGAGTCCAAGCACGTAGTCAAGGATAAAAAGTATCCTGTAATTTGAATTTTTTATGAAAAGAGTTCGCTGAAAAAAAAACTTATTAATAATAAAAAAACGATCTAAAATTCAGCTATCAAACCCTAAGAAAAATCAACATAATACGCAAAATACAAATAAATGAATACAATGCGACAATGAAATTTTTACATTCAAGCGAGTAAAATAAAAGGGCTATTTATTAATGTCTAAAAATGTTTGTAAGTAAAACTAATCATTACTAAACAATAAAATAGAGATGTTTTTAAAAATAATTTATTATTATTTATAAAAAAAGCGTGGAAACTCTTTGGGGCCGAAGCAATTAAAATTTTCTTTCGAAGATTCTCACGATGAGAATTATAAAATTAAGAACATCGCTGGCGAGATTGTTTTACACAATTAAAGGAGTAAAAAGTGCTCCCCGAGCGAGTTCGAATGTCGGAAAACATATCATTTTGGCAGTCCCTATTCCATTTATATCGAGAACAGCAGATTTTTAAAATCTCAAAAGGTATTTAACTGTCGTAAAAATGGCCAATACAACAGCAAGGCGACATTCTGAGAAAAAATGCCGTTTATATTAAAATTATATTATAAAGCAAACCTGCATAAATATTTTCTCGTATGTTCAGAAGCCTATTAAACTCGAATAAATTACAATACAAAAAATAATAATAAGAATAATATCAAATAGAACGTTCTAAAATTAATAAACTTCACCAAATATTCATCTAAAAGGTCAAAGATTTAAACACTAAATGAAAAAACTATACCCACCCATTATAAAGATTCAACAAACTGTTACAGAAAAAAAGAAAAGATTCTTTGTGTTTCAGAAATTATTAAACTCTGATGAAAAAAGATAATAACAACATAAAAATGTAACTACTCTATAATCAACAGCGTAAATAAACACAATTTTTGCAATAATACGGCGCTGTTTAGACGCGCATCAAGTGGTAAAACAAATATATTAAAAAGTAATTTTAAAAGTTAAGGATAAAACCAAAAATGTAAACAAAAGTTGTTGTAATGATAACATTAATAATTATCAAACTACAAATAAACCACCCTTATCCAATAAATTTTGCCAAAAAAAACTGCGAATTGTGCTACCGGAAGTCCATGAATGGCCAGAATTAATTAAAATGACTGATCAAAATTATGAAGGTAAGAGGCGCATTGTTTGATTATTTCGATCGTCGCAGACGATAGCGCCACTTTAGTACCATAGTAGCCAGCCATTCATTAAAATCATATATAAGTTTTAATAAATCCTAACCAAAAATAATTAATAAAAATAGAATCCTAGTTAAACAAACAAACAATCAAGATGTAAGCAAACTATCTAATAGAATACAACCACTTTAAAGTAGGAGTCGTATCGATCAGTACAGTAATCAATAAATACAGCGAATTTTTTAAATAATTTGAGAAATTGATTTGCAAAATACAAAAAAATTATTTCCATCCTTTACACTCTATCTATAAACGCATCATTCATTCTTTTAAACCAAATAATATTTAAAAAAAAAAATTTTAAAAATAATAAATATTTCCTGTGAAAAACAACAATATAAATTGTTACTCGTAAAACAGCGCTGGAGATTAGGGCGGTGAAATAAAAATAAATTATTTCAATTAAATTAAAAAAATAATTATGAAATCTAACGTTAAAAAATGTCGACGAAAGTCGTTTATCCGATCAAAAGTCGCACTGTATCAACACCTGAACACACTCTTCTTTTTGTATATACAAGTTCTCAGCGCATTTTGGAATATATTAAATAAATGATATTGATATTGGTTTAGCGAAATTTAAAAATTAATATTACTCAATGAAAATTAAAATTACCAGTTTAAAACTTTATAAAAGTGGGAAGAATTAACGCTTAAATTTAAACGTAAATTTTTAAAAAGGCTGTTTACATTTTATTTCTATTTTAACTTAAAATAAGACAAATTATTCTTCATACTTGATCAAATAAAATTATATGTAGAGTTCAAGAAAATACAAATAAGTTGTAAAATTAAAGAAACCATGAAATAAGCTGCGAAAGCAAATGAATTAATCTGCACGAAGGCAGATATTATAAAAAAATTGTTAAACAGTAAAATTTAAAGCATTATAAAACGAAATCTGTGAAAGAAATGTTTAGTTTAATTCATAAACGGTAAATTTATTAATAGAATTTTATAAAAATTCGAATTATTTCCTCTGAAAAAATTTGCGTTGAGCTAAACTCACTATTTTAAGATGCGCAGCGCTGGAACATGTTTAATATTAAAAAATATCTTTTCCAAAAATGTGGAAATAAACAAATAAAATGTACCCACCAAAACCATTAAATTGCCGCCTCAGCAAACAAATTAAATGTATGTAAAATTATTGTGGCCAAAAAAATTAATAAAAATGGAAGAACTGTTTACACGTCAATTGATCCCATAAAACTAAAAAATTATTCTTGGAGTATAGCTTTATAAAAGTATAACGCATACAAATGAAAAAATGAATAATCTAATAATTTATTAATTTCGAAAATTGAATATAAGCTCTGAAACATTGGAAAAATTTAAATTAACAATTAACTTTATTGGCTAGAGAAAAATTAATAGTAATATAATTAGCTTTGGATGGCACCCAACTCAGCTCAACGCCTCAACGCAGGCATATTTTGTAACCCTAAACACTTACGTGTTATAATATTATATCGACAATGAATAAAATAAAGATACCCAAATGGATGCTTGTTTAAATTTACAATTTGTAATAAGTTCATATTTACAAAATCTAATTAATTTTACTTGAATACTAAATTGAATATAACCTTTGGGAATTATAAAATTTACAATTGAATAAAAGTAAATCGGAGGATAGCGATCAGCTATACATGATTTTGAATGTAATATAAAAATTAATATATTGCGAGCATTAACAAAGAATTCAAAACAGTGCAGCACTAGGCAAGAGTTTGTGTATTGTTTGAAACTAAAGAAAAACTTAAAACAAAATATTCTTCAAACAAAGAAATTATTTTATAATTTTAATCTCTGGCGATGTTTTTAAATAACGCCAATGCTGCGCAACAAATCTATGAAATAAAACGTTAGAACCTATCTGGGAGAAAGCTGTCTTGAGAACGTATGGTTCAAGCAGAAAATCATGCCAGCTGATAATATTAAAACGCAATAAGATTTAGTTTATATGAAATAAAAAAAACAAAAAATGATCATTTAAACCAGCGCCCATAGACAGTGTATTATTATTTGATCCTTAATCAATAAATAGATTACATGTTATTTGACTAAAGGGTAAAAACAAAAATCTATAAACTTATTTGCCGCGAACACGAAATGCCTTTTCCATGTTCCGTTTTTTTGCGTTCGAGAAATTCAATGTAAACTTTTAGCATCTCGATCGACCGGTACTACGATAGATTTCGCTTTCACCAAATTGTCAACCGCGCAAAGTTCGAGCAAATCTGTGCCGATCTTTTTAAGCGACTCATGGAGCCAAACTAAGTAATAAATAAACCGTGTGAAATATTATTGGGAACAAAACACTTACCTTTATTGATTCGAAAAAAAATATTAATGAAAAGAAGTGCATGGCTCATCATTATTATGAATTATTTGAAACCAACATTAAAAAGCTACCGGAAATATTTAGAAAAATAAAAAATGCAATTAATCTTTTAAAATGTAAAAATCAATAGCAAAAAATATATAAAATTTACTTATGTTTATAAAATCTGCAAATTATTTATCATTATCTATCGGGGAAAAAATTATTTTTAATTATTATTTTTTATGAGAATTGGCATGAGCTGTGGACAACAAATTTCGTTTAGTCACATCTATTATTTAAAGCAATGAATTTGTTTAAAAATTATAAATAGGTCAGCCAAATTAAATTGAACAATTTAAGTTTATATCAATTGATAAAAATTGCCTAATATTCAAAATAAAATAATACGAAAAACAAACAAAATCCCCAATATTTGAATTAAAAAGAAAGCCAATCATTACTTCTCCATATCATTATAATGCTATTTTAACTTTCTGGCCGAATCTTGATTATATTTGTTTAATAAATTATCATCTCGCTCCCAAAGTTATAAGATTATAATAAAATCTAAATGTAGAAAGATGAAGATTTTAATTTTAAGCTATTTATACCTTTTTCTTCGAATTTTTAATGAATTTTAATTTAGGTGATGTTTTATAATTCAATTTTTATTAAATAGTAATTTTGTAATTAACGTTGGATTGTAAAAACTAAAACATTGAATGTAATTTTTCGTTGAATAATAATGTATTATTATTTTTGCTTCCCAACTGGCACTCCGAAACTTTCAATGTTCAACGGATTTGGTTTTTCATTGAGTTTCAAGCAAAACATGTAATGTCATATTAACGTTACATGTTCCGTGCGGTTCATTTGAGGTGTAAATTAAGTGGRACAAAGACAAATCTCAAGAATTTAATTTGTCTCATTTACATAGGATTGGATAACTTCCAACATGTTTGATAGCATTTAATATATTCGAGGATTCTTATTATGTTTTTTAAATTAAAATATAGCATTTGGTAAATTGTTTTAATTTAACAAAGATATAAACTTTTTAATAAATTTGTTAAACTGAGCTCTAAAGCAAACCAAAGCCTCGAAAATGACGAAATTAAATTGATTTTAAATTCCCCACGCTGGCATTACGCCTTATAGGTTCTCAAAATTCCCGCCTTTGTTGAAGGAAAAAGATAGTAAAACTTTAAATAATACAGAAAAGGGAATATAAAGATTAATATAAAATTAATTAAGTAACGATAATCTATAAAAGTTCATAAAATTATTTTTCTTCATTAMAATGATTATTGCAAAATCTATTAAAAATTCGTTTGTTAGAGCCGTAAAAAGCTTCAGTATTGTTAATAACCTCACGGTGCTTGTACTTGCCGGGGTTTGACATTAAATTTTTAGTTTCGTCTGTCAAGACGGCGGACGGCTACGGTTCTTGCGCATTTATTAAGTGTAATATTTAACACAATAACCAGCTTTAAACTTTTGTCGCAAAATGGTTTTGATACATTTTTTTAAAATTCAGCTAATCTTGCCTCAGGCACGGGGGAGACCGCGGACATATGTACAATCAAACATGAAACAAAATTAAGTGAATTTAAAATGCATATTTCTATTTCTAAATTGTTATTGCAGATTTAAAAAAACTTGTAATTTTATCGGGGTTTTTTATAWGATGAATGTTTCAGACCCTAATATATAAATGATAAACAATAAAAATTAAAAAGTTTTATAAAAACAAAATTTACAAATAAACATTACACCTTAAACAGCATGAGCTCCTTTTTCCCAACAAGCCGCAAGCGCGATAACGGGCTTTTTCATAAACCAAAATGTTATAAAGTATAAATTTATAACCTTTATAAAATAAAATAGCATTATTATATTAGATAAGGTGTTTACACGAATTTCATTTAAACAAATCTTTGAACAAAAAGATTAAAGTTGCTTTGCTATTGAATTTCAATATAATCACTTAAATTTAACTCTTAAAAAAGATGTGCAAATTTATACATATATACAGACAACTAAAATCAATCTTTTAGCTTACCGATTATATTTTTGATTAGATTATTTAGGCATTTCTTTTAATATAGAGACAAAATTAAATTTATTTTATTTATTATTTTCAGTTCTTATTACCATTCAATAAGAATTTTTAACGCTTTTTATTTGATACATTTGAAAAACTTCATGGATTAGTATTTAAATTTGGCGAGTTCATCAAATATTTTACCATTTGCGTGATTTATTGTATTAAGTTTGAAAATTTATAGTTTATCAAATTAACTGATTAAAGTGTGCTTGTGTTGTTCTGCTGGTTTATTACAAGAAGCTGCTTTTGCTTAAATTTCTTAAGCGCCGATCAACTAATGGGAACTCAGGCTGGAATAATTTATTTTTTTCATATTAGTTAATCAATGTAATATCTATCCGCGATATATAATTTAGGTTAATGCTATTAAACAAGTGTTTCGACTTTATTATTAAATATCAAAGCAAGTCTTTTTGTTGAATAATGTGAATGCTTTAAAAATGTTGGACGCCGAGCTGTTCAAATAAGCATATCGGAGGGTGAACTCCGTTCAGCTTTTTAATTTTTTTAGCAGCGATTTTGCCATTTCTTCGGTCTATTTTCAACGGCAAACTTTTCCCAAAAAATATAACCCTTAAAATTTCAAATTTTTTTAACGGCGGCGCTTATCGGCACCGCTAAAGCCCCACGCAATATTCTTTGGTTTTTTTATTTTTTGCGTCGAACCCAAACACATAAAAATAGCTTTTTTATACTTTAGTAAACATATTTAAACATTAATATTTCACATTTTTTTTTCTTCACAAAGTTTTTTCTGTTTTCTTTTATTCCTTTTTATTAAAATATTAAATTATAAGTAATTATTGATACAATTTAGTCTTAATTAATAAAAAGTTATTTTGTTTTATCTTGTCCTTACTCCAAATAGGGTATTTAATTTTAAGAGTTTTATAATTAATAAATTGTGGCTATATTTTATTCTATATTCTCAATTAAATCATTTTTGAGTGTTTTACTTCGTTGGGCCATTCATTTTGTGTGGTAAGTCTCGTGACTGCTGTACTTTTTTGACGGCTCTGTTGATTAAAACGGTGTTTTTTTGTTCAAACGGATTGTTATAATTGATTAATTATTCATTAACTTTCACCATTGATTTATTGCCCAAAACACTTTCTGTCCCATATATATTTTAATATTTTTCAAAGGAGTTTAAATTCATTCATTTTCATTTACTTATAATATTTATAGTTTCTTAACATCAAAATTTTGAGCGATTCTTGGCACCTCCGCGAATTATGCTTTATTATTTTTTTAGTAAATATTTAAATATAGATTAATATTGAATTTGGTTTGATTTATTTAAAGTTTACCTTATTACATAAAATTAAAACATACAAAATTACCGCTGAATTAATGTTTTTATCTATGTTAAAATTTTTAAAGTAATACGTCCAAAAATAAATTTTTAACATTAATAAAACCAAAATTGAATACAATATACAAATTATACTAGACTAAAATAATAATGTATTGTTTTGAAAACTAAAACTCCCGTTGAATATTTATAAAAGATTCCAATAATTAATTTGGAAAAATTAATTGCAAATATATTTTTTAATGATAAAATATCCAATTTGAAGATAGAATTTCCTCTCATTAAAAGAACCAGAATTCGATATTTTGCACCTTTCCATGTTGTTTAATTTTGGTTGCAGCTACATCACAATAGCTAAAAAGTTTTGAAAAGATACGAGTAAACAAGGTTTCGTAAATATGAATGGATATTTTGGAAATAATAAATTCATTTAATTAATTAGAATCTGTTTGCAGTTAATAAAAGATAAATCTTTCATGTAAAATTATGGAAAAGTACAAATTAAAATTTTAAACCTAAATTAATTAAAGAAACATATAAAAATAATTTGAGTTGCAAGCGGTTTATTACGTGGTTGTTAAAAGTCTGTAAAAAAATAAATGCATTTATACATTATTAGTATATAACATAAAATAAATATTAACAGACAAATTTGACTCACTCAAAAATTTGGGTAACATCTTGGAAATTTAAGCACGGTTTAACACAATTTATTTAAACAAAGAAATCCAAACCCATGTAAATACAAAACAAACCGCGCAAATAAATTATTTGTAAATAACAATAAATTGATGCTTGTTTACAATATTAAATTTATATACAATTCTAAAATATAAGATAAGTATAAAAAAGGATTTTCTGTGTTACTTTATCATATTATGTATTCCGCGCTCGATTCCGCGCTACCAGTGGCAGCATGTCATGGCGATGAAGCGTGGCTGGGGAAAATCTTGAAGTTCTTCGTCAAGTAGTGGACGCGAGAAATATGAGGGCAAAGGGGTCGTAATTTCCAAGTTTATTAGATAAATCAACATCAGATTTCATTCAGTAGACTATGAATTTATTAAGTTAAAAAATATATATGTATAAGTTTTAATTTAATAAAAAAATAAGTTTAATACTCTAAGAGCTCATCAAAGGTTTTAATTATCTAAACAATTCATTCGTCAATTTAAAGAAATGAAAAAATTAATTAAAATTATATAAAAATAATTCTAAAGAGTTACAGCGAATTTTCTAAAGCTGGAATATACGATCAAAATTTAAATATAAAAATGTGTAAATATTTATGAAAAAAGATTTTTTTTCCTATGAAATTTAACAAAAAAATAAAAATCACTGAACAAAGTAATTATGGAAATAAAACCAATTATCAATTCAAGAAACCACAGAATATAACAAAAATTAAGCTTTGTTGGTGATTCTGGAGGCGGGAACATCCAAATTGTTATTTAAATTATGATAGGAATAAAATTGTAAACTTTATCAAAGTAAAAATGTGGTAAACTAAACCAGATAATAAAATCCCAAATGAAAAAAATGGCAACGGATGCGCCGTTCTGCAGGTGAAATAAATACAATCGATCTAAAAACGTTTCCGAGCAACAAAATTGAGACATATGATTAATTTAAAAAATAAAGTGTAATAAAATTTATTCAAATAATCATTGACCACCTTTATGCCTCGTCATTTTTGTAATATGCTCTTTATAAATTGATTTTTTGTTATATAAGACGTATTTATTTTCTAGATATTTAGAAATTGAGTGCAGATAAATAGAATTTTAATTATTATGAATGTAGACAGTATAAAAGTATCAGAAAAATAAAAAAGTGAATTTTAAAATATTCATTTTTCTTCACCTTCAGTTCCACTATCATACATATGCACGGAAAGTCGGGAAAATGGCGGATTTGTGGAAAGCGTTCAGAAATTGCTTCCTCATTTTCCTTCAATTGGGCTACGAGAATTAATTAATTGTATTTATTGTTTCATAATGTTGAATAAAGTTTGTCATTTAAAAATATAAATAAATTTTCGCACCGCCAAAATGTTGTCGCCCGCATCCGAAGGATTTTTGGGGTGAAGGTGCCGAAAAAGTGGCACATCTCGCTTTGTCAAAATTACGACTAAACGCATAAGTAAAACGCACTGTAGAAATCCTTTGCCTACAAAAAGCCAAAAATATTAATGTAAAAATATTGAAAAATGTTGAAAAGTACGAGAAAAAAGGCCGGACGTTAAAAAAATCCGTTTGTTGTTGTTGGAAATTTCAAACTTTCAGGAACTCACCATATTAATTTTCAAGTACTGCCACTGGTGTCCGAGAATAGGTTTAAGTGCTTAAGTATGTATCGTTTTTATATTAATTTTAATTTTTTGAGAAAATCTTAGAGTATTCCTATTCCTTTTCGATGCCATGGCAGAGCGCCAAACAGTGCTCGTTGTGGTCTTGGCAACTTTTTTTGTGTTAATACTGGCTTTAATTATTTTTTAATTGCATAATTTATTATTTGTAAATTATTCCGTTTCAATAAATTCGTTTTGTTAAGGTTTAAATCTAAGCGAATCTAGGTTCTTTTTAACAATGTTTATTTTTTTATAATATTTATTTTAATTAATCTTGGCTTATCGTTGAGTTGATGTTACAAAATCTTTTTAACTATATTAAAATTGTAATCTATTTAAACTTATTAAAAGGAAATAAATTTAAAAAAAAATTTGAATGAATGTCTATATATTTATTTACAAAAACACAAACTGGAAAATTAAAAAAGTAAATAAATAATCAAGATGTTTAACGAGAAATGGACACATTTTTGGAACAGGCTCAGTGACAGTTTAATTATTTATTAATTCGTATTTTATCTTAAAACAGCAGTTTATTTATTAAAAAATTTATGTCAAAGCGTCTCTGGAATGGCCCGCACAAGTTTCCATCGTAAACATTTGGTAAAAAGTAGGCAAAAACGCACTAGCCCTCCAATTTGTAAACGCTTGGCTATAATCTCATTTAAATGAACTTATAATAAATATTAACTTAACATGTTATCTTTATTGAATTTTGCATAAAATAATCATTGTTCTCCTGTATTTGAATTATAGAATTTTGGATTATTTGGATAATGATAAATTTTTGCCCGTCTGCCGGTTGACATTAGCGAAATTATAGATGAAACTGATCAACAGAATGTGATTCGACGATCAAACAACATGCGAGACCAGGAGTTTTGAGTCTTTCATGAAGGAACCTTCCACGGGTAACCACACTTATATATAATATGCATCTATGAACAAAAATATAAACGAAATAAAATGAAAATATAATTTTTAAAAATTTTTAAATATCTTTGAATTTAACTGAACTAAACTAACATTATTCAAATAAATTCAAATTACATAGTACTACGTAACATTAACTCTAATTCCATATTTTAATTTAGATAAATAACAGATGGCAGTAGATAACCAAACATTTAAAAAAAAATAAATATTAATCCGAACATAATGCCATATCTATATATTAAGTATTTAATTGCAAAGGACATAAAAGTGCAAACTTTTTAAAAATTATATAAATAATATGCATTGTATGAATTAATAAATATTTAATCGCAAGATCTCGCCCAAAATGCATCAAAAGCAAAAATAAAAAACCTCTGATATCTGACAATTTTGTTGAGAAAATGACGCAAAGAAAGATTTATTTTGTATTAAAATAAATTAAATGTACCTTGTCAAAATTCTCAATGTACAAAACATTTATTTGAAAAATGATTTTCCTAAAATCAGTAACAAATGATTATCTTAGAAAATTTAACATGCACATTAAGCGGCATAAAAGATGTTGGATTTAACTTATATCACAAAAATTAATGGTTCTATCTCTGATTTTCATTATTTTAAAGAGATAAAGCGTATAAAATTTACTTGAGAAAGCAAAAAAACAGCTGTTCGTCAATAAATATTTATTGGCTATCATGGATAAAAAACTCGAAATATTGCAAGCAAAAATAATCATTACTAAGCAATAAAAATGGAGATATTTTTAAAAGTCATTTTTTTATTGTAAAAGAAAGTACTAAACGATTGAGTGTATTTATTTAGTGCTCCTTACTCGGCAAAAATGCTTGGATTTGTTTTTGAATTGCGGAAAGAAAAATTACTTTAAAGTTAGAGCAAACGAAGAAAGATAAGCGAACTACAAGATTTTCTCCTTTTGTAATTTCAAGAAAATTTCCTAAAAACAAAAGCAGGATGAAGCTGACGCTAAAGCTACTGACGACAAATTAATATTTGACAAAAAGATTTCTTTAAATAAAAAAATTTATGAATTGGCTAGAAAAGATAGAGAACTAAAACGCAATTTACTCTGCAAAGAATATTAATTAAGATCAAATAAAAAAAATTAAGGAAGATTAAGAAAAAAACATTTTTTATAATTCAATAATTCAATGTAAAAAAATATATAAATTAATTTTTCTAGTAATGTAAACTCAGAAAGATTAATATTTAAGTAAAATGACTAACAAAAAAATATATAGTTTTTAGATAAATCACCAGAAAATAAAAATTTTCGAATCATTAGCCCATGGAAATGAGGATCATTTAAACCAAAATTTAAAATCTATAATGTTTTAGTCGCAATTCTGAGCAAAATAATTTTAAATTACATATCAAACATCTCCCAAGGGGGCTTTAAAAAATTATATCTTTATTTAAAATTGTGCAAATAGCCCGGATACGCCATGGAGACGTTGGTGATTACAGAGAGAATGCATCACAATTAAGTCCGGAACATATTAATTAATATCAAACGAACGTGAATAATTAGTCTTGAATGCTAAATCTAGTCCGTCTAATTATAGATAAGAAAAAGAACAGCTATTAATTTGTATCCCCAATCTTTTGATATAAATATGTTTTATTGCACAAATAACCCAAAATAAAAAAATGTAATAAAATAAATTTAAAAGTGTTTTGAATGGCTAAATGAAACAATATTATTGAAAATCTATCAAAACACATATAACAATAAAAGGACGTGTTTTTTAGTCTTGCATTCAAAATTTAAATAGAATACTAAAAAAAAGTAGAAAGATTATAACGAATGAGTAAAAAGATATTATTTCTAAATGTATAAATTTCATAATAAAAATAATAACAATGCTAAAGTCATTTAAAAAAAAGATATTATTGACTTAAAAAGACTTCTGACTAAAAATTTTTCAGCCATAAAAAACACCAAAACAAGAGCATAAATCTTCTTAATAATAAATTGTTAATCGGGCTTTAAATATAAAAAGAATATTTTACAAAATGTAAAATTAAGATAAAATGATTCAGCTAAAAAATATATATTATTTAATGTAAACAATTTGATGCAAGAAAAAATGGATAAAAATTAAAATAATTTTATAAATCTCTAAATTAAAATTGTATAAAATAAAAATAATTGAATTAAAGAAGCAGACGAAAACATTCTACTGCGTGCGATTGTGTACAAACAACGATGTGCCATTCCGATGTGCAAGCCTGGCAAACGGCCTTCAATTGGTCCTAGTAAACAAGGACGACTTTGGCGATTTGTTGTTAGACAGACGGCACTACTTAATAAAAAAATATTTATTATTGACAATTTTAAACTTTTAAAATTCCCCCAGAAATGTTTAAAACTGATAAAAATTATTTAAAAAACATCCTGATAAAAGTAAAATTCGTTTGATGTATTAGATAATTATGTTGCGCTGTTAAATTTAGCTTCTTTTGTTAGTAGATAACAAAGAAAAGAAATAATTAATTAAATTATATATAAAAGTAAAGTCCATTTATAAAATAATATAAATAAAATATTTTTATTAAAAAAAACATTAAACAGTTAAACACAAAATCACAAATTAAAAACCCAAATAAAAATTTCTGACAAAAATCAACACAAACAATTTCAGTCGTAAATTCCAAAAAACTTAAAATGGAATTCAAATCAAAATTTCCCAAAATGCTTTTTTTTGCAACAACCAATTTATTATCAGCACGGGTCAACGGATTTCAGTCGAAGAAACACAAGAATTTGCTTATAAAAAACAAAGAAAAAATTAATAATCCAACATTATCAATTTTAAACTTATAATAAAGCAATATGTGAAAAAAAACACGAATTTCTATCCTTTTATGTTTCAAAGAACTAAAAATAATATTATAAAAATATAAATGAATTAATCAATTTAAATTTTTCTCGCCAAAAAATAATCAATAAACGATTCATTAACAAAACTGTTTAAGAAATTTTTTTTATGGTAAGAATTTGTTAAGGGGAGGGGTTGAATATATTAAGTAAAGAATTCGCTTCGAAATTTTCTCAATGAAATCCTCCAAAACCAATAAAATAAACAAAAAATTACCGTATTTTCAAAATGGTTGCAAATCTCTTAACAATTTTCTGAAATTCTTTTTTTTTTAAACAATACGGGGGCCTTTTGTTTTGCAAGTTTGCATCAAAAATTCAAAATTTTCTCCCGGCGGCACCTATCGGCACCGCCGGGCCCTTCTCATTCCTAAAAAGCTTCAAAAAATTGGCATACCTATTTAAAATTTAGTTGCAAATCTTTTAACGAATTGAGTCAAAATTTCAAAATTTTCTCGGCGACGCCTATCGGCACCGCCGACCCCCTCCCCCTGAAGAAGCGAAGTCTCAAAAAAAGGGAATGTTTTCGACGGCTGGTATAACTCACAGATTTGAAGAAGCCTTTGATAAAGCTTGGAGAAATTAATTTACCAATTTATGATTTTACATATTTTTTGATTTTTGGTTAAAATTTTGAAGAAAAAAAATTTTTAACCCGAAGACCCGAAACCCTTTGAGCCGAAACCCGGTTTTTTTTCTCGACCCGAGACCCGACCCGAGGTTTTTTGGGCCGGGTTTCGGGTCTCGGGTCAAGAAAAAACCCGGGTTTCGGCTCATCGGGTTTCGGATTTCGGGTAACCCGCGGCAACCCGGCTGTACAGCGCGAAGGCCATCTATGAAAACCCAAAAGAGTCAAACATGCTAATGAAAAACTGTTGCAAAAAACGCAAAAAAAAAACGAAATGATCACTTTAAAAAACGGGTGTTTAATTAAGTTTCATGCGACATGGAATATAAAGTCAGTATATAAGTTTTTAGTGGCATTGATAATTCTTTAAGAAATTATAATTAAAACACATATTAAAAACTTTGCTTAATTACAATGTGCAGGTTCTGGCAAAGTTCAAATATTGGGCACATGCCATATACATATTAAGTATTATTATTTTAACTAAATATATTATTTTGGTTCTTACCAAGTTGATTTAAATATTTACTTTTGTTCATTTGTTATCCTTTTTAAATATTGATTTCAGTTAATGGGGGTGTTATATTGAAATCAATTTAATACACACAACTAAAGATATAAACAAAAACCAACAGAATAAGCTAAAATATAAAATTAAAATCTTTTCATGTGTAAAATTACAAAATAATAAATTACCATAAATCACAAACGAAGATAAAACATAGTAAAATGAAAAATGATTTGCAAAAAATATAGACCACAAACGGAAACTTAAATCAAAAAGCTATAACATGTTATATTAATAAGAAAATCTTTTAAATCATATTTGTGCAAATATAAACAAAAAGGATCCTGCAAGAACGAAAAGTAATTAAGACTGCCTGCCGTTTATAAAAAAAGGTTGCGGTTTTAACAGTTAACCCTGATGGTTTAACAATTCAAAAAAAAACAAAAGAGTAAAATAACAAATTAAGAAACAATTAATTATTGATTAAAATTGCGTTACCAGCATTGCGCTTTTGCGATTTAGACATATTAAAACAAAATTATAAATAATAATTAATTAATTTATAATTAAAATAATAAGCTAAAACTTAAATCATCAATGAAAATTTTAATTTATGTTAATTTTAATTATTATTTAGTCAATTTAATTAATACTTATATTAAATATCATCATAAAGTCAGTATTTTTAATCAAGATTGGTTTTGAATAGCTACTTGATATGTCGACCGGTTTACTATATTTAATTTTGCTATAATCTAGGTTAAAAAAATTGATTTTTTGAATCGAGTTTGTTTCTGTTAAAAATTTATACATTCGTAGCGTAGGCTTTCTCGAGTAAAACTGGCCATAAAACTTTTTTGGAATGCTCAATGTGTACTTAATTTGGCGTCATTTGACTGTTATTTTTGACCAATAACTTTTCATTATACTGTTTTGTTTCATTTTTATGCGATTGTGTTTTGATTTGTCCTTCATAGCTTCTGCATCAAAATATATTTGATATTTTTTCCCCAGGCAGTGAATAATAATTAAATTTCCGAAAGATTGATTTTTTACGCATTCGAAGAAACGCAGAATAATTCGAAAAACGGCGTTTAGAATTAACATTTTGACAAATTTCCTTTTTTATCATTGCTGCTCAATTACCAATTTGGGACTCGTTAATCTGTTTTTGTTTCATATGTATTTAAGAAAATTAATTTTTTCTTGTGTGGTGTTGCGAATGTTGGTGTTATTGTTATTTAAAACGTTTTTTTATGTTAGAATTCGTGCGAGAGAGTGTTGACAACAACAAGGGCTTTGTTTGCGAATTTTCGATTAAATGAAAGCATTATTTAAAATTCATTGCTAGATTAATTGACTATTTTGTTTCTTGGAATTAAACGATTTCATTAGTTTCGCGGGGTTCAAATTCATTCAAGACGGATTAAAGTCAAAGAAGAGGGGAATTGGGTTTATTAATAAATGTTATATACGGTATAACACACGCCATGATTATTATTATTAACTATAGTAAATTCTTTGGAATAAAATTTTTAAATTTAAAATACTTGCCCAGCAAGGCTAATATTTGCCTTCAGTTGTCTCCGCGGACGGCTAGCTATTATTTTTGGCTTGATTATTTAAGGTTATTTTTGTAAGCAATAAATATTTGGCTATTTATAACATTAACAGAACATGCAAATTTGTTAAAAAATGAAAGGTATTATTTAATCTAAAATTTAGTGTATAGAATATTTTTCTAATTATAGAGTTAATTGCTCAAATATTCTTTTGGCAATTTTTTAACCCTATTTCATTTATCAATAAAGACATTTTTTGTGCCGTTTTACTAAACTAAGCTCTTGAGCTTTTGTTATTATATTCATAATCGATTTTGAGGAAATTTTATTTTTGCCCAGTTTTAGCTTACTTTTAATTCAAAAACAATCTTAAACACTGTATCAGATTTTATTTTTATATTAATGGCTGACTGACATGCACTTTGACGTCAAGAAGATATCCCATTGACAAAGGAGCAGCCAATTCCGCAGATTCAATTAAAGTTAGGTTTAAGTGTATTTTATTTAAAGTGAGTGTTANTGTCTCTTATACACATCTAGATGTGTATAAGAGACAGTAATAACTCCCCTCCAAATAAAAGACTTTTTTACAAAAATTTTTTATGTTGTAAATCTACCCTTAAGGTAAAAGCGGTTCATTTACGGAAACATTTATTCAATATAAAGTAATATTATAGCGGGTCTTTTAAAAAATTAAAAGAAGCTAGAACAAAAGAAATATATTTATTTGGTTTTTTTATCATGCAAATAGGTAAAAAAGTTGAAAAAAGTTAATAAAAAAAACTATGCCATCCTGGCTTGGGGTTAATTACGCTTAGGCCTAAGCCTAACGAACCCCCTAACTTTTCCCCAGTTATAATGGTCGTGTAAAAGTTTTATGGTCGTGCTAACTGCAATAGACCCAAAAAAAAGTACCTATTAAAAAGTTTCTAGGTTTCATTTAGAAATTGAGTTTTGAAAATGATCTTAATTCCGCAAATTGCATCAAAAAGGGGGGGGGGAAATTCGTTTAGCGGATATCCGTGACTATGCCTGCTAATTTATAACTACAATATATAATTTTCATTGATGTTGGTGGTTGGAATAATAATTATATGTATATATTGTATAATAATACTTAAATTGCGATTTTTAGAATAATTTTCATGTTGTTATTATATATTATTGTTCCATTGGCACAACGTTATTTAGAGCCTCGTGTGCCACTATAAATACAAACAAATATMTTTGCCTCCACTTGTCTATTTTGCCATAGTCGTCGTACATAAACCGATTAGCATTGGTTTGTTCATTAATAGGTTTTTTTAATATCKTCAGCATTTATAATTCCGTTTCGTCTCTGTAACGATTTCTTGTGTTCATTTTRATGCCTTTTTATTACAATATTAATCAAACTATATCTTTTAATATTTAAGTAATTTTAAGCATATATTCTTTTATTTAATTTGGKTTGACACTTATAAGCAGGTTTCGTGTATTGTAAGTTCACTCTTGCTTCGAAGCTTTATAGTTGAGTAATCTCTTCCCGGTTTACCTTTATTTAATGAGAAGTTATAAATTCAATTTACACTAGTATAAATATATGTAAAATTTTATTGTAATTTGTATAAGTTGATTTATCTATAAGTTAATTTTGAATATGATTTATCAATTATTTTCTCCATGAATAATAAATAGTGTAAATTTTTTCGACAAAAAATTTTCAAATTAGTTTTAGAATTAGTTTGCGTGATAAGTTTTCGTTTGATTAGAACTTTATTTGGCATCTTAATGGATTTAGGACATCATGGCCTTATCTTTGAGGCAAAGAAGCATTTATTATCAAATTAATGTAATTGTAAAAATTGTATCATTAGTTGAGTATAAATAAATGTTTTTATAAATTTTTAGTTTACCAAATGTATTCAAAATAATTGTAGATTTATTGTTGGTAATAAATATTTAGTTCATTTTTTTAATTTAATTATTGTTTTTTCAAATGGTTTTCAAAATTAGTTTGGTGGACTCCACAAACTTTTATTTAAACACATCGTATAATTAAATAATTTAAATTTTATCAATTGGCCTTAAATTATGTGATTTTATTACATATATTTGGATATGAAAACAAAAACTTATATTTTTTATACCCAGAAGTTGTTTGCAGACAAAAGTTAGAAATTAAGAATTGCTGCAATCTGGGTCTTATTTACTTGAGAATGCAAGATATAATATACCTAATATGCACAATAATTAATTATTTATTTAAATATTATAAATGTTTATTTAAGCAATTTTGGACACAAATAGAACCCACAGTGAGGTTGCTATGGCGATAGTCAATATTTATATAATTCATTTATTAAAGTTTTGTCGCTTTTTGATATATGAATGTTTTAATTAATTAACATAATAAATTCTTTTGTAGTATTATTTATTAACATTTTAATTTAGGTAAAATATTTTTATAATTGAAAAATTTTAAATTTTTGTCTCGGATTAAATAAATTATTTTCTTTGATGAATGGAGTTATTTATGCCGTTAATTACTATTAATATATTGTTATTTTGTTCTACATCTAACATTTTTATGTAGTTATTTTATTATAATTGTTGTATAATATATTCATGCACAACAATGCTGATGTTTTGCTTTCTTTTTAAATAAATTACACTTTGTGCTCCAATGGCCGATCAGTTGGCTCGATTCTCTCGTCAGATGATGATTGTCGCTAAACAAATTTGTGTACGCAAAAAAGAGACGAACAATTCAAATCTGTTCGACACATTTGGCGTACTGTTCTACAGCTTTGAAGTATACTTTGAATTTATTCAAGAATAAAAATTTATGTACAAATTTAAAAATTAAAATTAATATTCCTCGACTTTGTATAAGTTTAGATTCCGTGATAATATAGAAATTGAATCATTTTTTTATTTAAATAATATTTATTTTTGCATGCAATAATGAAATTTTAAATTTAAATGAATTATGCAAGGGTACCTTAGGCAAAAAATTTAACCAGAGTAAATTCATACAATTTTTTAAAAATTAAAATTATTATTTACTATTTTTTCTTATGCAATAAAAATGTTTGAAACTGATTTATTTTTAATTATTTGTGTAATTTATTTTCTGTATTTGTTGATTTTCTTTTGAATAATATTATCAAATTTGGGTTTTAAATGAAAAGGATTAAAATTTTAATTTTAATCACATCTTATTTTTTTCTTTGAATTTTTTGTTTATCATTTTTTAATTTTCGAATTATTCTTTGTTTGGCACAGAAGAAAAAGTTGCAAGGATTTAGTTAGCCTATCTCAGAGGAGTGACCCTGCTGGCTTTTATAGGTTTATTGGCTTGGTTACTTCCTGACATTTAATTTGGCCATTTTATTCTTGCCAATTCGTTGATTCATTTGTTTTATTTCAAACTTTAATTTTGTTTATGTTTAAAATTTTTATAATTGATGCACTACGTATTAATATGCTAGATGGTTAATAGTCAAATTAAATGATGCTATGTTTTCTGTATATAAAATTAATTTTGATATTCCTAATTTTAAATTTCGCTATTATATTTACATTTAAAATTATAATATTTAATTAATTGAATTAATCAAAAAAAGTATTGATACTGATTTGTTGATTTGTGAGTACGTAATTTCATGTGATCTTTTATTATTTATTACTTAATTTGGCAAATCATTTTTAAAACTGTTTGAAGCGAGAAAACCATATTTTTAAAATTTTGCCTTAGAGTAACCATTATTAATATATTCACTTCGATGATATTAGGTTTTCATATTTGTATCTTGTTTTTTTGACCAGCACATTCCAAATTTTCTCGGTCGAAAACAATGCCAATAATTTTTRAATTACAAAAAATATTATTTATTTTATTTTATATTTTCATTTAAGAAAAATAAATAATAGTCATTTTTATGAAATCCTATATTGTTCTTCAATTTTTTATATTATGATTTCAATATAAAATGCGTAAAATAGCTGGCACAATGTCCTCGATTCGTTCATGGTCATTTGATCCTTTTAGTTAATTTATTTGTTAATAATATTATTTTATTATTGAAATATTTTTACTGCATTTCATATTTTTGTTTTATGTTTTGTTGCGCAATAAAATTTGTTATTTATATAAAGAGTTAATTCTGATAATTTAAGCGCCCGCATAATATTGAAGCCATTCAAAGGTTGAATTATTAAACTGAAGCCAAAAAGAACTTCGATCTCTCTTGGCTTACGAACGGGAATTGCCCGCTTGAAGACAAACATATCAATTTCATCATAAAGAGCCACCTTGGGCGTCGGCTCCTTACGTCCTGGCAACTTGTGACATGGGGCTGCAATGACAGCGAAGTAGAGAGCCAAATCTATTATACAGTTTTAGTTCTTTTAGAATTGAAATTCAATATTTGCTTTATTGTAAGAATATTTTTATATAAATTTGGTTTGTACGATATTTTATTTTTTATTTAACTCTTATTTTAAAAATTATAATTTGTTCTCAATTTTGTGGTTTATGCAAATGCCATTGTTTTTAATCGTTTAGAGTTTAAATTAGCATTTCTTTGTTAAAATCTTGGGTTAAATCTTGGCTTGAATCGCTGCATTGTTTTTCTTTTTGTCAATTTGTATATACCGTGTGTGAATATTAGCAACTTTGTTGTTGATATTTATTTATTATTGCAGCTATCATTGTACCATAAATATTATTTTATGATTAAGAAATTTATTCAGGTTTTGGCTTTTTTCATTTAAAAAATAATGATTGGTAAATGTAATCATGATGCTCCTTCAGCGCCGTTGAATGTTTTTAATCCTCGTTGTTTTTTATTTATTCAACTTTTTCATTTAAGTGTTTATTGGTTATGAAATTTATTCGGTCGGTTCTGTTTTGTGTAATTGGTGTAAAGATTCAGACCAATCTGAAATTTTAAGTCGAATTARAATTTATGAGTTTTTATATGCTGCATCTATATATGGACGCATTTGTTTCTTATGATTTGGAATTAAAAATTGAAAGCATAAGAGAGTATTGATTTGTGTAAATTTTTTTTAATTTGAAAATAATATAAATAAAGTTTGGTGAGTCCGAAATTTACATCAATGCGCGCACCTCAGAGATTGCAAACATAACAATAAAAAGAATGTATTATTTTATGAATTTTGGATTCTTTTCATCTGTTCAAATCAACCAAATAATTTTTTCGTAATTTATTTGAAAATTGCTTAATGTTATTTAATGATTTCAAATGCAACGTGTAGGTAAGAACAAGGATTTGCCATAATTATATAATTGGTTTTTTATTAGTGAATTTAATCTGGTCTTGAAAGGAGAATTGCGCTCCGTAGTAGGATGGATGCCAGAACAGCGTCATGGACCTGCGCCCATTTCTTTTTTGCAGAATATTGTTCAAACATTGCACTTTGCCCAATAGCATATGACTGGTGAAAATTTAAAAAAAATATTTTTTTTATTGATCATTTTACTTAAATGAAAACCTTCCTTAATTTTTTTTATTCGATCTTAATTCATCTTTTTGTTGGGTTATTTTTGGTAATAATAGAATTTAGGATAACTCTCGTCGAAGTTTCTAAAATTCACTTAATTTGAGCAGTAGCAAAGACAACGTTTTTTGCTCAGCAAATTGTTTATATTGGAAATTTATTGGTCTAACGTCAGTCGCTTTAGGTTTAATCATGGTGGCAAATTTCGCGTTTGTCACTGTGCAAGTAATGAATAAGTTCCACTATAATTAATTATAAATTATGTTTTGTTCAATAGTTCCTTAGTTACTAAGTGAATACATTTTATGTTTTTTTACTCATAACATACTAACAATGTTCAACTTTAACAATATGGTCTCTGTTGGCTCTATATTATTTTTGCGGTTTTTTAAATGGATTAATGGTGTTTTTATTTTAAAAGTTTAAAAAATAAATTTTATTAACATCATCCTCTTACGCTTTTAACCTAAATCTTTTTTATAATATTATTAAAAACCCGAATAACTGGTTTCAATTATTTTATTATTTTAATATGCACTTTTATTAAACAAATAGTTCAAATCCTTGTTCGCGCGTTATATGCCGGCCCAAACAGCCTCCCCTTGTTCTTTCGCTGACGGGTGTTTGATTCAATTTAATATTGCATGTCTGAAACTATAAATGATATTAACTAAAAAATGTTAACTTCAAAATTATGCCGGTGTAACTTCATTAAAAACCATAAGTGTGGTTTATTTTTTTGTAACGGCTATTATTTTATCTCAAGCGAGGTGCTGAACATTGTTTAATTACCTAATTTTTATATCTGTTTTAATTTGCAATTATTAATTACATATTTTATGGAATCTTTACTATTGTTTTGTACTAATATATTTTCAATGTTTGCATCATTAAATTTTCTTTTAATTTGAGTTCATTTTAATTTTCTTTCCTCAATTGCCGAATTAATTATATACAGTATACACTTGGTTTATTTATGATATCCTCGATGCTAATTATGTCAAAACGTGATTATTTTCAAAATCTTTATTTTAAATAGATGAGATTTTGTTTCAAAATGTATTTGTTTAATTAAGTTTAAATGGGAAATTAATCTTCTTTTGTAAGAAAATTATTTCAGAAATATTTCATTTTAAAAATGCTCCACGTGCCTTGCAACGCTAACTTATGGCAAAGTATGCCTCAATCGATTTCATAGCTTTTGTAAATATTACTTATTATTTTTATAAATTGTGCTTTGTATTTAAAGGTTTGCATTATATTGGTTAAAATATTTTTTTTATAACGTTATCTGCCAATGCTTATTCGAGCTCTAGGAGCAACTACACCAAGTGCCAAGTTTACATCGAACTTGTTATGCTAATCCGGCTCGACAGCCAATTGCAGAAAGTTTTTGTGAAGCGCTTTATGTTATCATTTATTAATTTGAATTTACCGACGCTCGCCACACCATGATTTCAAATTCTAGCATTACAAATAAATATCGGATAATAAATAAAATTATTTAGAATATTAATAACTATCTTGTGTTTTATTAAAAAGATCTTACCATTGTCATTTTTTTTGCATTCGAGTATTATATTGATTTTATACTTTTTTAAATGTAAATCCTTTATTTATTTGCCTTAAATTGAGTAGTAAATAAAAAATTTTACTTAAACCTTCTTTTCGCATATTTATTTGTTGTTAAATACAATTAGGTTACTTAGTTTAAGATTTGATTATTTTAATAATTTGTAATTTTATTTTAGGTTTAAAATATAAATGAATAGGAAAATGGAGTTGGTGAACCTGATAATTTGTTCCTAAATAATTATTCAAGATTAAGTTTTAATATATACAGTGCACCAACTTTTGCTCCTGCCTTCGTGGTATCAAGTTTTATGTTTTTTCAAATTTTTAATGAGTTTTTTAAAAATTGTTTTATATGTTTTGAATTTATACTCTATTGTATTGTTTATCTTTTTTGATTTTATTTTATTCTATTACAACATTTAGAAAATTACCAACCATTGTTTTATCATTTGCTAGCCACCGAGAATCACACCATGTCGAGGTTTTCGGCTTTTATTTATTTTAATAAACTTCAATTTTTTAATAGATTGGATTTTAAAAATATAATTGCAAATTTAATTCTAAGGCTAAGACTTCATTAATTTCATTAGATTAAAGTAATTATAGGCTGCATCAACCAATTAGCATTGTGTAAACGCAAATGAGGGCCATCAAGCATAAAAGCTTAAATTCTAAAGATTTATTACTAATATATAGATACAGAGCATTGAGAATTAATAGAGCTTTCAAATCGATTTTATAAAAATTCTTAAATTTAAATATATAAAAAGTTGAGAAGATGCGACAAAAAAAAAGAAAATTGGAATGATTTGTAAAGTCACACAACACAATAAGAATAGCTAAAATAAATAACAATTCAAATAATTTTTTTTTACTCATGATTTTATGCTAGAATTAAAATTCAATAGTCGCTTTAAAATATAAAAGCAAATTCAACAAAACGAAGAATATATTTTTTTTAAATATATTAATATATAATATGAAAAAAAACTTAAATAAACCAATTATATCATTAAAAAAAATATTTAAAATGAAAACAAAATATAGACATCGGACACACGCTATATTTATAATACAAATCCGTCAGATCCACTTTAAACTTTTCTGTAATTTAATAATCCAAAAATTGAGACAATTTTTGTTTCTGGGTAATCTTTTGTAATTGTAAATAAAAAAATATTTAATATGTGGAAAACATAGACATGTCATATTTTTACGTAAAATAATAAAATTATGGAAGATACATAAATGCTTAAAAACAATGTAGCTTTTGCTGTTATGCCTACAATTTGTATACCTTTTGAGATTTTAGATGTATTTTTTGCATAACGATGGTTTTTCCTAATAAATAAATCCATAGTTTTTTAAATTTTATTTTTATGAGAGGCGAGAACCAAAATTGATTTTTAATTTTAATTTTCCACTTTTCTTATTTATTGCTTTTATTGAGTTTTTGTTTATCAATAAAAAAGTAATCTAAAAACAACAATCAAAATTGACCTATATTATACATTACAATTAAAAGGTCAAAAGATTGATTCTTAACAGCATATTCCGACAAGTTTTCGAATTGATTTAAAAGTATTATAAGAGAAAAAACAAATAAACAAAATACGAGATGATTAGAATAAAAAATTACTGAACAGCACAATGGTGTTAGAAAGTCTTATAAATAAATTAGCAATAATGATTTGATAACTTGACAAAAATCATAAACGAAAAAGATCATGCTGATTGTAGAGTTTATGATGTAATAAATAATTCAAAAATTTATAATTCCATAAAAATCTTCCATTATTTAAAATAAAAATATGTTAAAATAATAACTCTGCTATTATGCAAAGAAAATGGATTTTTTGATATTCTTGTACGCCAAGCGTAAATTTTTATATTTAATATTTTTATATCAATTATTTTCTCTTATTCAATATTTAAAAAAGGCAAAATGCCCATTTTTACCCCTTTAAATAAATATTAATTGTGTATGTCAGCTTCAAGAAAAACAATT
>MEIZ01000071.1:244595-295982 GCA_001723225.1 Globodera ellingtonae
TAAAAAAGTTTGTTTGCGTTTTAGGGTCAGATTTGTCGTTAAACGTCTAGGAAACTGTTGAAGAAAACATACATTTAGAGGATTGGGTATCTTTTTTTCTTGTTACACTTTTTTTTGTTCGTCTTGATTTTAGTGTTTACATTTTTTTGTTGCTTAATTTATTAACCTTTGAGATTTTATAATCAGCCAACCAAGAGAAGTTGTTTATTAAATTAAACCAAACCTACTGGCAGAATTTTAAAAACGAACGAATTTAGTCATAATTATAAAAAAATATATTTATTTATTAAAATTGTCGCAAATTCTTTTTTATAGAATTCTTTAAGTTTAAATTTTGGGCGATTTCTCTTGTGTTTTACTCATCTTGGATAATTAATATTTATATTTCTTTTGTAACTCAGATTTATTAAAATTTAGAATCGCTTCATCTTTTATTAATACTTCTTAAAATTTGTTTTTATTTCTATTAAATTTGCACTGCAACGATTACAAAATTTAAAAAAAACATTATCTGGCAGGTTTCTGCACCATGTTGCTGGTCCGTTGTTTAGTATTTCAAAATTTTGCCTTATTAGTAAAGGTTAACTTTTTACGTTTATCAAAATCTTTATTTATTTTTAATAATTAATTTTTTATCTTATAAAACTTTCTTATTTTAAGCAATATAATTTTAAAACTATTGGTTTTTAAAAAAAATAATTGTAACTTCATCTGTAGTTACTTGCACATCATCGAGCCTATACGGACAAGTCAATGTATGATATTAATATTTTTAAAAAAATTAGAATAATAGATTTTTGATATTTTAGCATAAATTATATTTTTTCTATGATTTAATTTAAAAGGTGATTAATTTTGCCAAGAAATAAGGGATATTTGTTCACTTTTTCGACTCATATTAAACTTAGTTCAATTATATTTGCATTGAATTGTTTAAAAATTGTAATATTTTAAATTTTTTATTAATAATAAAACAATTTGCATAGATTAATTTTAAATGGTTTTACGCTCTTGTCTCGCATTATATCCCTTCACGGTCTGTTTTATTTTCGTTGTTATCGTTTGGCATTGTGATTAGCACAAGATTCGTGCTCTTGAATAGATTCAGCACTATCCGATTTAATAATTTTTTTCTTAACAAATGAATTTTTTTTGTATTAAGAATATAAAATCATCATTTTTCTCATAGGTCGGTAAATAAGGCTATAAGAACTCCATTCTTTTAAAATATTTGGATATAAATTCTTCAACTGCTTTAAAAAATCAAATTCTTTACAAAAATTTACGACATTAAATCATTTTTCCAATATAACTTTTTCGGACTCTATATTGAAATTGTTTTGTTCAGCTTTTTCAATATCAACTTTAATTTTTTGACGTTGCCTTCTTCTATTATTTTTATAGTCATTTATAGTATTTTTACAACGATTTATGCATTTTATAGGGTTAAATTTATTTTTTTTATTGCCATATAATCAAATCATCAGATTATTTTATTTTTGTCTCTAGTAAATAAAATAACTATTTTAAACCTTTAACCTTTCTCGCCTTGCATGAAATGCACATTTATTATAAACTTGAAAGGTTGTCTAAAGAATTGTGGTTTAAATTTTTTAACTAAAACTTATTAATGAATTACTTAATGTCAGTAAAATTTCCTTATAGTATTGTTAAAAATGTAATTTTGTCATATATTTTTTTGTTTGTGCATTAAATATATTTAATATTAAATTTTCTGTTGTTATTGTTATCGAATCCGCTTTCAAATTAGTTTTCTCGCCAGTTAAAAAACAATTTTTAGCAAAAATAGTAATAGTTCTAATGGTACATTTAGCCAAGAAATTTAAGGTAAAATTGATCAGAAACCTTTGCATTCTTGCTGCAATTTTTCAAAATAAAATACATTTTTAATGTTGCAGAAATAGAGCAGTATTGAAATTTGATATTTTAACAAAACAAAAACTTATAATATTTATTGTTGAAAAAATTATACAATTAATGTTGCGGATAAATATTTGATTTAACGTTTGACAAATCTTGCTGTCGAAATCTGTAATGTTTGAATTATTTAATTGATCAATTTTTGTATTTTTTTTATTTCATATAAACGTAAATCTTATTGAGTTATAATATTATCAGCTGTTTCTAACGTTTTTATCACACAGCTTTGTATTTGATTTGTTGCGCAGCATTGACGTTTTTTTAAAAACTTAACGCCAGAATCAAAATTATTTTTTATTCTGTAAGATTACTGGTTTTTGTTTAATGTTGTTGCATTTTTTTAATGATTACTGCGACTAATATATTTGGGTTGGTAGTTTGATCGCCAGCTAATACATATTCTAATTCGGAAAAACCTTTGACGTCGCAGGAGCAATTGTGCCGTATTAGGTTAGCAGTGGTATAAATCCTTATTTATTGTTGATTTTGCCAAAAAAATTTATATTTTAACCAATTTTAATTTTGTTTTAATGTCTATATGAAATTTATATTTATTAAGTGAATGCTTTGATCAAAAAACTCTAATTTCATTCACTTTGCCGCAAGGTCGGTTTGATTTTTTTATTTTTCAGATATTTTTTGTTAATTTTTTTTGTCTGATTTTTTTTATTAATTGGTTTAATTTTTAATTGACTAATCATTAGAGCATTCATCTTTATCAATTGTTTTCTAAACAATTTTTCGGGTAATCAAAAATCACATGTAACCACAACGTGAATGTATGACCTCATTCATGGCAGGCTGATTACCTAATAATTAATTATTGTTCTGTTTATGGCTATTTTTTTCTGTTTTTAATGTAAATTTTATCAAAGAAATATTTGTTGATTTTGATTATTTTTAATTATAAAGTATTTTTGCAAAATTTTCTTTTAAACTTTTTTATTTATTATTTGGTAGTAAATTTGGTTATTTACTTTATACTTCTTATATTTATTTTTTGCTATGATAAAATTATATCATTTTTGTTTAAATTGTTATTTTACAATATTATTTTTATAGTTTTTAGTCTTTATTTTAGATTTAATGCGTTTTTTGCAGTTATCGTGATCCTTTGAAAACATTCGGAGTTGTTGTAATAGGTTATTCATGCATTTTTATTTTGTTTTCTAAAATGTTATGCTTATATTTTTTGATAAAAGTGAATAGGCTGTTGTTTTATTGTGTTTCAATAGCATCTAATTAATTTACAACATATCTTTACAAATCTCAAAGCTTTCAATTGAATTTTCTGTGATCCACTTTTATCGAGTTTCTTTAATTAATTTAAAGTTGTTGGAGATTACTTCGTTACCAAAGTTAATACAAAGTTAACCATGGTTATGAAAAATTTTAAATGTAGCTATTTACAATTTTGGTATAAACATTTTGTATTATCATAAATAAATTATATTGTTAAAAATTGTTTGAAATTTTTGTCAATCAAACCATGCAAGTTATTTGGACATTAAACGTAAGAAACAACAATATATCTATATCATCTAAAAAAAGACTTATGTCGGTGCGACATTTATCTGCACATTTAATCTTGGATGTTGCACAAAAAGGCCTTTTTGTTAATGGCTAATTGAAATAATTAATCAATGCGGACAGAGAGTATTAATTCTACATATTAAAGAATCATATTTTCAGTTAATTTTATAAGATAAATAAATTCTATAGTTCGACTAAATTTGCCCCTAAACAAACTTATTAAGTAAAGATTAATAGAATTGTCTGTGAATTTTATAATAATTAAAAAATTGCCAAATTATGAAAATACATCCCTCGTTTAAATAATTGTTCAACTAATAAACAAAAACTCAATAAAAGCAATAAATAAGAAAAGTAGAAAATTAAAATTAAAAATCAATTTTGGTTCTCGCCTTTCATAAAAATAAAATTTAAAAAAACTATTGGATTTATTTATTAGGTAAATTACCAACGTTATGCAAAAAATACATCTAAGATATACAAATTGTAGCAAAAGCTACATTGTAAGGAAGAAACAAAGTCAATCTAAAATAAAATTAAAAATCAAACCAAGAAAGTCACAAGCGACAAAGAAACCCGTTTGAAAGGCCTCACCCGTGGCGCTTCTATATTATTTAATTTTATAAGGTAATAATTCCGCATAAGCTAACATAAAAGACCTTAATGTCCGTTACACAGTACGCTTTGCTTGATAATTTCTAAATAGAATTGCAAATTTAATTTTATTAAAACTATCATAATTTAAATCAAAACGCAAAACTTATATAATTAGCTTTGATTAATCCAAAATCTTGATTTGTTTTTTTCTCAAAAAAAGGTTTACAATGAAAGGTTCTTGCAAAATACAAAATAGCAAGACCCAGTTGAAATTCCGCGTGCAAATATGATAAATAAATGTCGAAAACATAAAAAGTGTGGAGAACGGAGCTCAAATTAATCTCATAATTATATTTTTTATATGTATACTTATTTTAATAAAAAGATTAAAAAATAGCAACTAATTAAAATCTTGTAAATAAAACAAAAAACTTACATTCACTATAAGAGTCAGTAAAGGCAAAGCTATCAAATAACAAGAACAATGTTAATTCTGTAATAACTGGATGTATTGATCCTTGAATGTTGAAAACAATTTGCATCCATGAAGAGAAGACCCCACACTTTTCTACGAGACACATCCAATGACCCAAGTCAAAGGACAAAAAAGTTCAAACGGAGCCTAAAACCGTTGTAAACCATTAATGAATTTTTATTAAAATATTTAATTTATTAACCGTAAAAGATGAAAATTTATCAAAAAAAACAATAATATTTATTAAAAATATACAATATTGACTGACACATGGCGTCAGTCATAAAATCTAACTATTTCAAAAAGTTGATTGATTGCATAAAAATAAACAAAACATTCATAAAAATATTTTTAATAATTTTAATATTAAAGTCCAAAGGAAAAATTAGACATCAAGTTTTCTTATTAGCGATTTCTTAAAAGAAAAGCAAGAAATACATTCAATGATTGATACATCAAAATGGAAAAAATAATTAAACACTACAATTTTCAAGTTTTAAAAATATTACTATAATCAAAAATTAATTATTTGTATCGCATCCCGCAATTACAACCAGGTCACATCTGCAATTCATGAGAGCGGGCATAGCTTTGCCATTTGGCTTCAACTGGAACTGGTAGCTAAAACTGCTTCTCATCGTTGGAATATCAATTGACAGATAGATTACATAAATTAGAACAACTATAGATAAAAAAATACTAAAAATTCTCTGAAACAAAGCATTAATTAAACTAAATATAAAAATGGATAAAATATTTTATTTTTAAATTTATTTCTGGTAAATAAATTTGTTAGAAAAATAAAAATAGCTAATTCCATTTAATGAATGAAATATGTTAAAATTTGTTTTTTAATAACAAACTAACTAAAATGAAAATAAAAGATAAATAAAATTTGTGATAAAAGCGGGTATTACTTGAGAATAAACAAGTGTTTTTTTTTGCAATTTTTAACAACAAATTCACATTATCAAATAAAGACATTTATTTTATTTAAACTGTTTTGACTAAATTTTAGCTCATATCACTTGCGAAGTTAATGCTAGACGCTATATTTTTTGCATTAATAATAACAAAATCTTTGTATTCTGTAATGCAATTTGTTCATTTTTATATTAAATTCATATGAAAATCTTGATCAATGCTTAGAAGACCCCCTTTTTAAATTAATTCGGTTAATAATTCTGTTTTCAAGTGAATTTTCCTCGAATCTATGCAATCTTTGTCACTATAATTACTTTATGTATTGAAAATTGCAAATGATTGTTGGCTTATACATATAATCAAAAAGACTTCCCTTTCTTGAAAAAATTTTATTGAAATATTTTTTAGAGTTTAAATATTTAATTTTTATGATACAGCTCTGCTTAATTTGTAAATGATATCCTTAAGAACGCGCTTAACAATGCATACGAAATTAAATATAAATATTTTGTATTAAATGTAAAAAGAATCGAATTAAACATAAAGTCTCCAATTTAAAATATAACTTCAACATCGCACGTATTGATTCATTTAAAAAGTTATAATATAAATAATATTTGTTTATATTATTTTAAATTAAATTATAAAATTGTAAAATGCAGCATTTTCATTTATAATATTGATTCTTTTAAGACTTTAAAATATACTGGTAATTAATGGTTTAAAAAAATTATTAAAAATATATTTAAGCGTAAACATCTACCTCTATTTAATAAAACAGCTTAAGCAAACCTGTCGCCAAAAAAGGGCCAATGCCGAAGGTTCGTGTGTTAAAATTCAATTAAGTTTAAATAGAAATAGTAAAATAATTTTTAAAATTTCATTGGATTGTAATATGTTCAAAAATAAAGGTTGGCAATGCAATAACAATCGACGTCTGCGACTTGTGTTCACGTCACGTATAAATCCACCAAATCGATATACAATATTTAAAATAAAATTTATTTGTTAACTCTTTAGATAATTAATGCGTTTTTTATTGTAGCGTGTCACTAATTTGCAATTTGTCTGAAAAGTTAACGGAAATCCAAATGTTCACTTGTTTCAACGCGGAGGACCAATTTTGCAGAACTATTTTTAAATCTAAAACCCTGGTTTAATTTTAAGCAAAAAAAATATTAAATACATAGACTATTCTTTAATTTCATCAGTTTTTTCAAGATCATTCAAATAACGAAATCGACCATGATTGTTGTAGGATATCTAAAAAAGTAATGCTCAACACGATTTCACGTCAGACCGAAAAAAGATTAACTTTCTAATAAAATTAAAATTAATATTAAAAAATAAATAAATTAAAATTATAAATTTTCTTTTTAAATCTTTGATTCAACCTGCAGACAAAACTTGCCTAATGAAAATATTATCTCTTCTAATAATTAACTCTAATCATATAAATATTTAATTTTATAGCATTAAAATTCAAGTCCAGTATATGCAAGTCTTGTTTAAAAGGCTGATCATGGGGACAAAATTACGCTTGACAGTGTCTCACCAAGAAATCATAAAATACATTAACAATAGTAAAAGTTTTTAAAGCTGTTTATAGTGTATAAAATAATTATCGTTCTTTTAATAATTATAACTAATAAATGAAATAGTGCCAGTATAATAATAATAATAATTTATCTTTATTTTTTTTAATTAATGGAAACTCTGTATCCGATCCACTATCTAAGGACAAAACGTTGTTCTGACCGGAGTCAGGAAAATAAAGTTCGGGAAGTCGACGTAAATTAAAATAGATTAAAAACTCATCACTCTAAATCGATATATCTAATATTTATCTTAAAATAAAGCTAATGGCCATGCTATGGATGAGTATAATTATTTTGTATTTAGCGTCGCGCAATGTGTAAACCCCATTAACAAAGTGCATATATGTAAAAAGAAAATAAACAAAAAGAAGCTATGCCCGATTTAAATTAATTTTGAATTAAAATTTACCTAAAGAAACGCCTTTTATCTATAATTTTTAATTTCCAGTAGAAAATTATATAATTTTTTTTCATTTGACAAGAAGGCGGACTATATATTAAAGTAAAAATAAAAATGTTAAAAGCAGATGAAATAGTTGATACAACCATGTTTACTAATATGTATATTGTATCTTATTTTAGAAGTCACGAGGTCATATATTATTTTAAGTTATATTCAGTTCAAGCTTTGACTTTTATTTTGAACTCGTAAATTGACAGGGAATTCTAAAAACAAAATCAAAAAATAAATAAAGATTAAGACGAAATTACATAAATTTTATAAATTTGACTTTATTAGCAAATCAAAAAATCACGGATTTGTTGGCAACAGTGTGAACAATGGCCGTTATTGAAGTTACCCAATAGGGAAAAATGTTAATGGAGAAAAGTGCAAAAGGAAAAAATGAATCTAATCAATTTAATTTTTGCTCTTTTGCCTTATGTTTTAAAGGTTAATAAAATTCATTACAAAATAAAATCAAACAATGCTAAATACCACAATAAATGTTAATCTAAATGGCTGTGCTTGACGACCATATATTTAACGTATTTTATATTATTCCTATAAAATTAAATAATTTTTTAAAGATAAGAAAGTAAAATAAATTTCGATTAATGTAATTATGAACGCCTAATTTACGATAGACACTCAACGACTCAATGGTCAGTTGGATTTAACAATAAACCTTTCATATAAATTTGAATTTTTAATAAAAAAAAATATAGGTTTAAAAAAATCAATTTAATATGAGCGAGCAAAAATTAAATGATAAATATTGATTAAACAATTTACCAGTTTTTTATCGATGCATTGCAAATGAGAAATTCAAAAATGCAAACTTTTTTGTATCAAACTTAATAATAAATATTAAATATTTATATATAGATTTAAGAAACCCATGAAATACTCCAAAGCTTACCAACAAAAATTTTGCCTACAGTAAATTATAAATTTCTACCGAAATCGGAGCAAGTCTGCCACTAAATTGCTACAAATGTGGGATCAGCCAAATTGAATTGCTCAACACACAGGTGAGCGAGCGAGCTGCTCATACAAATCTTTTTGGAATAATTTTTATTGTTTAAATTGAATATTCATTTCTAACATAAACATAACGGGCATTATGAAATTTGCATAATTTAAGTTCAAAAAAAAATTGAAACAAATTAAAAAAAACATAAATTGATACAAAAGTAAGTTAGAAACAGATAATTCTAATAAATAAAGTGGTAAATACTGTAACATGGTTTAATAGCTAATCTAAAATACGCTAATGATAATTTTAATTCATTAACAAACATTCTATAAAAGTTAGGGTTTACTCTGGTAAAACATTAGTGCACCTAAAATCTTTAAATCAATTATGTTGTTAGTTTGCACGTTTACTCATCTCGTGATGCAAAGGTTTTTAATTAATATTTTGTGAATTTATTTGATATGCAATTTAAAAAAATTTTAAATCGATGTGTAATATTAAATTTTGTCTATATACAAGTATATTTGCATTTTCGATATGTTCAAACTATTCACTTAATTTGACTTACCTATGTTTTTAAAAATATTTTTCGCCTGTTTTTTTATTTAAAAAAAAGAAAGAAACAGGTAATTAAACCTCATAATCAGTAAAAAATGTGTTAAAAACTTTGTCAAAAGTTTAATCAATAATTAGTACTATTAAACAGCTTGTATTTAAAAATTTTTAACAAAAATAAAATTTAAACAAATTTGAGACAAGCTCATACGACAGCGAGCTAAAGACTATGCTTAACACCTAAAGAACTAATGTTTAAATAAAAGTTATTACTTAACAATTAATATTTTTAGTTTATAATAATAAATAAAAAATCATTAAAGATTTAGGCGAATAAAAGGCACAATTTAAAAAAAATTATGTTGAATGAATAAAAATAACGCTTCTAAAACGATTAAAATGCGCTACTTTTCATATTTTAAATAGATTTTTGTTATATGTACAATTTCAAAGTGCAATATACAACCAAGTAAACCCATATTGCAACAATTAAGCAGTACGCTTTTAAGGTGCAAAACAAGAAATTATATATAAAAAAACTTGATACATTTTTAAAAGGATGTGATCAATGATTAATTAAATTGGAATAATTTATATTAAAATCAAACTGAATTATTTAAACTAAACTATCGATTTTAAAATGGGCATCTCTTGAAGGGGCGAACACAACACTAGCAATGGGATATTCCCGTGCGGGCGGACATGATGCGTAAGGCATGACAGACAAATAAATAGCTCGGTGAGCGAGCCAGCAAGCGAGTATTATAATGTGATATTGTGTCTCTATTTAATATGATTGTATATTTAAAAAAATATTCTTATAAATTTGATAAAATTACTTAATCAATTCAAATTATAATTTTTTAATGAAAGAAGTAAACATATTTTGATTAGTGTAATTATGGTGGCCTAACATTTTTTCACAATAAAGACTCAAGGACCGGTTGCACTTAACAAAAGCAAGTGAAATCAGTTCAATTTTTTAAACAAACCTTTAAAAAAGTTAGAAGATAAACAAACAAATTTGTTTTAAAAGATAAAAAAACTTAATAAATTTTTTTCAATCTTTTATATTATTTAATTGAATGGTTTATTTTTTAAAGTAATGTTTACTTATTAAACATTTTTTTCTTTAACGTAAGTTGCAATAATTTTTAAGAAGTACAAGTTGTTAATTTATAATTAAATTAATTTGTTTTGTCATCAGAATGTTTTCGCCTGTTAAACGCCTAGCCAGGGTAAGAATAACAGCGGTTATAAAATTTTATGTTGTAAATCTTGAAAAAATTACAAAGTCCGTAATTAAATCTTTTATTTTAAAAGGTTCCAAGTAGCTATGAACACTAGGATTATGGTTATGATGTACGCCACACTCGACTATGTTAGGTTTTGAACAATTTGAGCATTAAGAAATTTATTATAAAACAATCTACATTATTCTGTCAGATTTGTTTGTTTAAAGACTATTTCTTGTTTAATAAATGTCATTTATTAGAAAATAATTATAGGTAATTTTTTTAGGCTTTTAAATTTAATTAAAATTTTTTTGTAAACTTGATTTACTTGATTATTTTTTTTATTAAAATTGCAGTATTCATTATTCGTTGTATTATGAGTTATTTACTATTTTAATTCCGTAAGTAAATAATATATGTGTATTACAAAATATCGAAAGATGCTCATCAATATGTAAAATTATTTGAAATTTGATATTGTTTAAAAAAAATCAACATAATAATTTTTGCCGACTAATTTACTTCAATTATGAAAATAACCAAATGTCCAAATAATACTAAGTTCTGCAAAAGAATTATAGTGAATCTTTTCACCATATAAATAACAAAAACTAACTTTAGCTGATGTCCCGTCTACCTTTTTTTTTGCCTGAAAACCAGAGATCTGACAAAGGACTGACAGAGCCAAACAAAAAATCGGGATTTAAGCAAAATGTGTAAATTTGCAGCGAAAGATAGATAAAATAACAAAATGTGGAAATATGTTGTTAGCAAAAATAATATCTAATTAAAAATAAAATGTAAAATAAGTAAGACGTATTAAAGTAAAATGTTTTTCTCTATAAGTCAACCATTTTTTAAGATTTCATTGTCAATACATCAACACACTGGATACCCAGAACATAGGGCGGAGTGTGCTACTACGGACACCACTGCACGACGCTTAAATGCAATGTCAAGACGGGCTCAGTCAAGATTTTGCAAAATGCTCGACACGTCAGATTCGATTAGCGGTGCATAAAACATAGAAATGCACAAAAACAGACGGATGGATAGTTTTTATATTTATTTTCCTAAATTATTTGAACCAGAGCCAAACAACTGTAATAACATTTTCCACAACCAAAACTCTTAAATCATTAACCTGGTTTTACATTCTCAAGAAATAACATAGAAAACAATTAATATTTAGATTAAAAAAACAAAGAAAATAATAAAGTTCATAAAATGTGATTCATTAAATTTCAACCAATAAAATAATCAGCCAAAAGTTTAAAATGGAATAAAAATAACTTAAAAATGCGGTGAAAAACCTTAGGAGTTTTAAAAAATAAGTAAAGATAAACATATTTATAATAAGGCACGTCCATTTTTTATACTAAAGGAGTAAAGCCAAAAAATATTGTAAAAATTTGTTTGCTTTTTAAAATGTAGCCCCATTATTTATCTACATGATGGAAGCAGAAAATGCGTGGTACAATAAAATGTAAACGATAAAAACCGTTAATTAAAATGAGCAAAAATGAATTGCATCAAATATTTTGTACGGGCGCTGGCATGACAATTGACGATGAGAATATTTAACCTGTTGCCCTTTCGAAATCGAAGCATTTTTTTAAATAGAATGATAATATAGCTTATTTGAGGGTCTATTTTATAATGCAAAGTTCTTTAAATAGTAATTAAAATGTCGATTTAAGATCAAATTCATAATATATTTTTTACTTGTTTTTTAAATTAAAATTACTGATCAATTATGTATAGGTATAAATATTATTTTTCTCCATAATCTTGCCTTTTACTCATTCAATGCTTGTATTTTTTTACATTATTTACTTTATGATTATCACGTGTCAGGATTTACGCTTTGTAATTAGAGAGAGATTTTCTCGATCGATGGCTCAAACCTCCTTTGTTCAGCGAAGTCTGTAACTTACATTTTGATAATTTGTCGTTTTCATTAGTTATATTATCTATTTTTATATTAGTCATTTAAGAATTCTTGCTTTATGGGAATTTATATTTGTTATTATTATTTAATCTATTTTTGGACATCTAATATTGGTTTAATTAGCTTATTTTCTGCATCAGTTCTTTAATATTTTCTTTAGTGGCTCTCATTTCTAAATTAATGTTAGTTATTTATTTGTTTGTAATTTACATAAAGGTATTTTTTTATTTTTAAAAAGGACACAAATGGATTAGGAAATTACAAAATATTTTTTGAATTTGTACTTGACGCATTGTTCTATTTTTTATTAAAGCATTGATACTTATCTTAAATTTGTTTGTTTGTTTAATTAACGTTTTACATCATCCTTCTTTGCTATTGCAATTTTATGTTTAGGATACAATAGTTCGCAAAACAGGCAACTCCAACGGAAAAAGTTGCAGTGTTTTCCATACATTGGCTGATTCTTAACCTTGTGTTGTTTTAATCTTTTTATTTTAATTCGTTTAACAAATTTTTAACATGTCTAGATATATTATAATTGTATTTATCATGTACAATAAAATATGCCGATGTTATGGAGGTTCCAATTTTCAAGTTAGGCATATTTATTAATTTGAAAATTCTAAACAGACGGTAACATTTCTAAATATAGCCTTACTTTTCTTGAGGGGCATTTTATAAAGTTAACATAAAATTTTTCAAAATTAGATTCGCTTTTTTCCATTTTGCTTATTATTAAAATTATCGTTACTTCCGCTGTGTTTTTGTCTATGTTCTGGACCTTAAGTTTTGTTTTTTATAATATTATATGAAAATTAAATTAACTTAATTAAAAACCACTATGCTTTTTATTATTGCAATTATGTGAATTTATTTTATATTTATTTTTCTGCTACAGTTTGGTAGACACAAAGTGTGCCTTAGCTAGAAAGTTCTATTTTTCATATATTCTTAGCAGATTCTGATAAAAGAACAACTATTTATTTTTGTAATTTTTTAATTATTTACTCCATTTTTTTCATCGCACGCATTCAATTGCTGTGCACCGCTAAGACTATTTGTTTCAGCGATGAGTACAGTAGTTTTTATGCCAAATTTTATTATTTTAAAATTATATTTTAGGTTTGTAAATAAGTGTGTTAAAATTAAGCAGTAACTTTAATATTTAATTCGATTTTTTGAATAATGTATTTTTAAATTAAATTTATTTTTAAAAACTACATGATGTAAGTATTAGGTAACAATTTTTTTATATAATATTATTATTTTTCAAATATTATAAAATTTATTTATGATTTAAAAATTCGAATAACAATATTTAAAAGTGTATTTGTAATTTTAAACTGCTATTTTATTTACAAATATTATTAAATTAACTTATTGTTTGATTTTAAATAATTTGCAATATAAATTATTTTTAATTTTGCTGCAATCTGCTCATAGATTATTCTCAAAGACCCCATAAATGATATTGGTTAAAAAATTGCTCCAGCGCCCACGATGCAACAAAAAGAGAAAGAAAAATGATTCATGCATTAAATTTTTGCCAAAGGTATCCTTGAGATTCTAAAAATAATTTATAAGATTAGGAAAACTTAAAACATTGAAAGACGATATTAACTAAAAAAAATATAAATACACCATTAATCAATTTTAAAATAAATAAATAACAAAAAGTTCAAGTTTTACATTTGGCATTGAATTAATTAAATATTTACTCGTCGACAATTCAGAGTGGCCAAATATCGCAATTTTTGTTAATTTTAGGCAAACGAGCAGACCAAAGAATGCTCGATGGAAGCGCGCAATTTCTAAATAACATAGTATAGAACATTCAAAAAATACTTAACCGCCTATAAAATGAGTGGCAAAGTATTGATAAGCAAAAACCTATTATAAAAACAAAAGTTTCTTAAAAGAAGGACGGTAAATGCCTCCTCACATGAACGGCTAAAGTAGACATTTTTTTTCTATTATTTGTAACTAAAATTATTGTTGCAAATACCATTTTATTAATTTGTGGGTTTATAATATTAAAAAAACCCTAAATTTACAATTTGACGAATTTTATTTAATTTCAAATAACAAATACAGTTCTAATGACTTTATTTATTCTTTATTCAAATTTTACAATTTTAAGTTAAGCTTTATAATTAATTTTTCTTTTGTTAAACAAAAATTTCATTTACGCAGCTTTTGGAAATTAGATAATATTTTTAAGAACATTTTAGTTTAAATTATTTATAATATAAGTGAAGGTTAGCAAAATATAATCCGGGTTAACTGATAAAACTTCATTTATATGCTATTGCTTACATCTCAACTACACATAATCATATGTAACTTCCAACGAATTAATGTTTATACAAATTTATTAACAGACGTAAAAAAAAAATCTTTTCAAAAAAGCTTAAAACAAAAAGAAGTTTCGAGGCTGTATGTGCATAAACTCAGAATGCGTTGTCAATTAAATTGAATCATTCTGCAATCAATTTTACACAACTAAAAAACCGAGCCAGAGCCGTGCCCTTGTTGAACTGGGGGCTTGCGCGCAACGTCCCGAAAAAGTTTTAGCGCAAAAAACGCGCCACATTTGAAGTGCCAAATTCCAGATAAAAAAATTACAAAATAAACTTTATTTAAGCTAAAACTAGCAAAATTTGCTTTCGCAAAAATGTCACTTGAATATATTATATAAGTAAGAATTCAATGTAACGTGTAATTGATGATACGAACTTTTAATAACTAATAAAATTCATACAATTTAAACACCTGTTGCCGTTGTAAAACTTAATTTTATTTATTTAAGAGAAGCCGACTTGCAAGCGCAAGCACACAACTGAAACGTGCGGGCGCAAATAAATTAAAAGAAATAAAGATATAATGAAATTCTTAAATAAATAAAGAAGATAATTAAAAGTTAGACAAGATCAAATTTGATTATATCAAATTCGGCAAATTTAATATTAACTGAATATTATAATTTAAAAATGGAGCATTAAAAGAGCTATGACCAAAATTTAACTTCACTCTAAATATTATAAAGTAACCTAATCATACTTGAATTAATCCAAACTTGAAAATAATAAATTCAAACTTTTTAATATATTAAAAAGAAATGTTAATTCTTAAAATAAACGTTTGTTAAAATTTTAGCGAAAATCATCAATATAAAACAATATCCTAACGCAAAATAGTTTTTAATTCTAATGCTTAATAAAAACAACTAATTCTAAAAGACTCCAACTCAACAAATTAGACATACAAAACTTAAATCACGCGTTAAAATAATTATAAAACCAAACATACAACAAAAAAATAAATATAATGTGGCCCAACCGGCAATATTTTATGTGGAATTCTAAATAAAATAATTAATACATTTTCAACTAACACAAACCTATAAAACAAAAAAATATGTGAAATCATATAAATATTGCGAAAAAAAGAAATAATCCTAAATTTGGAGTAAATATTTAAATGTTTTCTGATAGAAATTAAGTTACTTATCATATCAGACTACGCTAAGTGCAATAAAAATAATCGCATCCACGGGGAGAATGCTTATCAAATGGAGAACGATAACGTCGCGAAAAAAGACCCGCACATAAATATGTAGATATCTTGCTTCTAATGCTAATAATCTTTGTGATGGAATGTGGATTATATTTTATTATTTTTTATTTTACAGAGTGATTAATTTTAGTAAAATTTTAAAATTTTATAACGTTAAAAATTTCCCGAACAGGGTCCTCCTCCCCCCTCTCCCTACTCCTGCTCATTGGACCCTACATTTTTTTGTCAAAATCGGGTTCCGGACCTTTATTGCCATCCAGTTATATGTTTATCTTTATCGAACGAATGGATATCATTGTGATTTTCTGTAAATTAAATTGCATTATAGTGATTTTAGTTTTAATTTATGGACTCTGAATTACATATAATTTATAGCGGTTAATTAAATTAAATACTTATCCAAAATTGATCGTAAATATTAATTAGAGTTGTCAATAGTTTTTCTGTTGTTGGTGTTCGATTCATTTTTTTAAAAGTTAATAATCAAAATAATTTCGCTGATAATTTTTATCAACTTATTCTTTGTGGCGAATGAGGCGTTGCGCGGCATATTGCCTGACACGTTTCCAGCTATTTTTTTGTATATTTTGACCTTCAACATGTTCTTTGGCTGCTTCATTCCTGAATAACAACGGCTCAAATTTTTCATTATTTTCCTAAAATTTTTGTTGTTTTTATTTTTAGTTAGGTTGCTTTAAAAAAATGATAAATTCATAGATCATTTACTTGCGATCGGAGCATACTCTAACATAAAACCAAACAAAAGAGTCGTATTTCCTCAATTGGTTAAAAATTTGCGATTAATTTTTCTACAATTTCGCATATTAATGTATAATTAAATTTGTGAGAGCAAAGCTGATAAAGAAAAATAAACGCATAATTTTACTTTAAAATGTATTCACATTTTGAAAATAATGTAAATAATTTAATTCAAGCCATAAATTTCATTTAAGGGTTTTTGGGAATGAAAATAAAAGGCTAAATAATTTCAATGTAATTATGAATGAACATTCGAAACCATTAAAACACCAATTTTTATACATTTGCTGTTTATATAAAAACTACACGCTTTCCCTGGCAAGAATAAGATTTAAAAATGTTACTAATATGCATACAAATTAAATATATTATTAAAAAGCTGACCCAGCAGTATGCACATTTGGTCGCAAAGCTGATCAATAAAGAAAATAAATTTACATTGTTCACGTCATCGGCTCATGACGCAAATATGAGATATTTCATCTTAACAATATACATATTATGGCACATGAAAAAGTTTACGCAGGCGTGTGTAAATCAATAAAATAAAGCAAACGGCAAATTCGCACATCGTTAAAATCTAATAAAATTGTTTTTTTTTAAATACATCACAGGCTCTGAACAAAACAGGGTGCAAATTAAACACTTGAAAAATTAAAAATTATTTGATAATCTTCATGGTCCGCGACAAGCGTTTGCATTCCACAAAAAAATAACAAAAATTAATAAAAGTAAAATAATTAAATTGTTAACTGTTTATAATCTCAAAATAAGAAATAAGTTTTGAAGAAATATTTGTCAAAATAAAATTTTTATCTGTACCAACAACGAAGAAATAGTCGTAAGCGAAAAAAACGTGGAGTCGAAACCAACCATAACTACTTAACTTAGGTAATGTATTAAATTAAATTTATTTTATTAAAATTTATTGCCAGTTATGCAAAAATATAAAAATTTGAATTTAAAGAAGACAAAGCCTAAGCCATGAAAACAACGTCATAACAAAAATATTATAAAAAAATGGAATAAACATCTATTTTAAAAAATGTTTAAAATTAATTCATAGAACACAACCAACGACAGGTCCAACATGCCGCTCTCAACACGATCTTAAATTCCATAATTCAATCAAAAAATATAGGCCTATAAAATCAAAAACTGCCGACAAATGTTAAGAGAAACTTCTGAAAGCGGAGTTGACACCAAATTGGCTGAAAGAAGAAAACAAGAAGTTTGGACGATTGGAAGCCGAAAAGGTTGTAAATGGGCGAATGGAAGCCCGAGTTACGGCTGTCAAAGATCCAGAGTTCAATGAAGAAGAAAACATTATATATTAAATATATTTAAAACGGATTCCATTTAATAAACGAATAAATAATTATACAATTCATAAACATATTAATAAAAATTGAAAATCTATGAACTAAAATCGACATTTAAAAGGTTAATGATATTAAAAACTCATTCAACGCATTAAACCACAAGTTCTACGATGAACTACAACAACTTAAAAAAAGTCTAAAGAAACCAAAAAAATTATTGAATTTTTATCTATTTAAAAATTAATTTTTAGACATTTAAAATAAATTAAATCGAGTATTTGCCTTCATTTAATTAGGTAATAGTGAATAGGTTAAATTTGGTTTTAAATTTTACTTCAATAGTCAATATTTTGTGCACAATATTTTGTTCTTGTATCAAAAAATTTAGAATACGATTATCTGTTATTATCCTTAAATGCATAAATTTAATTTTTTATTTTCCCGTTAAATTGTAATAATTGTTGTTAGAATTTATTTAAACTTTTGACCCATGTTTTCGAGATTTTTGACACTTTACTGTGCTGATTGTGGGTGTCGCAAATCCTTTAGAGATTATTGTGCATCCGCCTAAAGCCATAAAGTTGTTTTAGCATTTGAGCATCTCTCCGTTAGTATTTTAACTCAACTTATTCAATTTATTGCTTTAATTTGTTATTTCTCAATTTCACAATATTCAAACGTATTTTGTTTTGTTTCTAACGGTTTTGGAAATAAAATAGGTTGGAAGCGTATTGGAATTTAGTAAATTACATTTAACTTATTTAACCACTCATCTTTATTTATATATGCATTTATTATATAATTTTTTCTCATACAGTTTATGAAAAAAAATTTAAAAAGAATTTAATCCTTAAAATTCTCATTTTCAAATGCACGTCTTCGATTCGGCTTTTCAGTTTATTTGAGTCAAAAGTTTTTGTTTTTAAAATTTTACTAAATTGATAAAAATGCAGTTTCAATATTTTTTTGGATTTTCTTTTTGGTATTATATTACAATAAAATTATTTAGTCCAGCGTCTTGGCAAAGTGTTATAAAAATAGAAAAAACTATCAAATTTTTATATTTTACGGTTGTTATAAAGTGTCGCATCACCGTGTGCTTGCAAAAAGATAAAAGAGGATAAGTGAAAAATCTTTTTAAATAAAATATGAATTCACAAACTATAGAAAATATTTAATTAAAAGCCTTAATTATATTATAAATTTGAATTGTCTAAAAAATTTAAATAAGTTAGGGTTTAAAAATGCATCTTTAACTACTTAAAATATAAATATATAAATTACCTTACTATGGGCTTTCAATTAGCGAGGCAAATTGATTTGTGAAAAACTAAAATACTAAATATACTTACTTAAACTGTCAAAAAAAAAAATCTGCTAAGACATAGAGGTATAAATTTTGGAGGCAACAAATGATAAAAGCCTCTGGAAAGCTATTGGCGGTGAAATAAAATTGAAAATATAAAAAGTAAATTGATATTAATTTTTAAAACCAACAGCCGACTGAYCGCCACATTTTGTAGTTTATGTCCCCGGAAGCCGGCTGGAGATGGACTGGGTGTGCMGCTACCGCGGTTGCTATTAATTCTCAATATTTATTTTAAAATTTAAATAAATTTTAAATATCTGTTATCGGCCTAAAAGTTTTAGAAAAACAAATAAAAAATGATTATTTAAACTAGACGCCTGTGGACGCAGGTTTTTGTGTTGAAAATAAAGGGCGGCTTCGCTTTTGAGCTGTTCCTAGGGTTTTTAATTTTTTTAAATTTAAATTTAATTTTTTAATTTTTTTTTTCTTACAATTTTTTTTTTAATTTAATTTAAAATTTCCGCTCAACTTAACTTTTCACAAAAACAAATGTTCTATGGAGTGCACTACTGGGGGGGGGGTTGCACCTGCAGTAACGTTCCCTCTCTCTCCTTACGCTCGTATCTATTCCTTTTTCTCTCGCTTTTCCTCACTATTTCTCTTCCTCCTTGATCTGCCTATATTACGATCATTTCGATCCGAACTAAACAAACTTTTGTTTAACTCAGCTTTTTAAGCTTAATTTTATTATATTAAATTTATTTTAAAAAATTTAAAATTTCAAAATTTAATTTTTTAAATTTTGATCAAAATTTAAAATACCGTAACTTGATCAGTTTTGATCAGAACAGGTCAAACTTTTTTTTGTTCGACTCAGCTCATCGATCTGAGTCTAAATACCTTCTCAATTACCTCCTAAGGCAAAATTCGAACATTTCATTTTTTGACCCCAGCCAAATATATGCATAAATTGGTTAGACCCCCATATCGACCTCTAACCCGAACAAAACAGGCAAGTGTATACCATTTTGAAGCTCAGACATTGGCGCGCCTCCTCCCACAAAACAGCCCGAAACTCAACCCAAAAATTTTACCATGGAACTTGGCGCAAAAAAAAATTAATTTTTCCAACTTTGACAAGCCATTTCGACCCCAAGTCGAATTTTTTACAGACCCGGTCAAGAAACATTTTTTGTAGCTTATTATGACCCCAACTTATAATTAACCAACCCCGACCCGATCCGAGCAAACCCCATCGTTTTTGTGAATTTCTCCCAAAACAGTCAAAAAAAAGTCAGATTTTTCGACCTTTTGTTATTCGATGATCTCGAACACCGTTATACTTACCCCCACACATAATATACCATTCGAACGCAAATTTTGTCTAGTTGTGCCCTTTCTCCAAACCCAAGGCTGGCAAAGCATGCTTTAAACCACTTATGCCCCTCCAACTGTAACATGGTAGGCAAAATGGGGCTCTTCTTTTTGGGGCGTTAGACCGTTCGACCCTTTCCGGACAAAAATTGTGGCAAAAAAAACCGTATCTTTGTAAAAACCCTGTTACTCTATTTTTGTGCAAATTTACAGACAAATCAGACTGCACAAAAAAAAGATTAATGATTTTCCCCCGGCACTTGAAAGCGACTTTTCTTATAATTAGAATAGTTGTAAAAACATCAATTCTAACTAAATTCTGAGAATAAATCTAATTAAATAATAATAATGCAAATAGTCATTCCCGAAGTAGGAAGCCGCCAACACCCGAATTAATTATTTTTTGCGCTTAATTCTTTTTGGCAGCAKATATTTAAGTCTAAATAACAAATTAATTAAATACGTTAAAACCCTAGCACACTGAGGTCCTTTCTTAAAAAATATACAAAGTTTTTTAACTAATTAATTAAATAAAATTGCAAGTTGAGTTTATTTATTCTAACTGTTGATCCTAAAGAATTGTATTCAAATAATTATAAATGTTACATTACAATCGTGAGTCTAACATTATAAGGCCCAGACTCGCGCGGGAATACAAAATGAGGCAAGCATAGTCTCAACGATTTYGGGGCCAGCCGTTGCCTGATCTTTAAACGATGCAGACACGCATGGAAGACAACATCAATGTACATCAGCGCCAAATTCCCGGGGTTTCAAACATATTTGCATTAATTAAAAAAAGACATTTAAATTTTTGTATGGTCAATAAAAATATTAATTTTAATAAAACTTAAAAGAAGAATAAATATACAAAAAGTTACACAATTTTTAATAAAAGGTCACAAATGATGAATATTTTAAGTTTATCAATTAAAAAACGAATAAAATCCGTGAAATGCTTTTTAAAGAACCTTTAAACAAATGATAAAGAAAAAAAATTGGAGAAGAGCCAAGACGAGTAAAACAATTTTTAAGATGAAGCGGGCGGCGATGGATATTTTAAAAATAACTTTTATGATAAGATACCAGATTTTAAAAAGAATTAATATGACCAAGCGACGATATTTTAAAAATAAATTTATGCCGGGAACTTATAACAGACATTTAATAAATACTTATTAGGCCTAATGTCTAAAAATTAAATTTTGCGTATATAGAAAAAGGCTGAAATACTAGATGAATAAAAAGAAAAATCAAATAAGTGATTAAAAAATTATATTAAAAATTAAATGTTTTAATAAAAATTATTAAAAAATAACTTAAGCTAATAATTTTTGCTTTCGTTGTAATTTAAAAAAAAATAAAAATAGGCTACAATTAAAAGAACAATTAGAATATTGACAGATAAATTACTAATCCAAAACAAATGTACTTGCAAGATTATAAATCAAAACTTTGTAACAGATTAAATAAAATGAATTTGTTAAGAAAGTAAAGAAACAGAAATGAAACTCAGTCTAAAGTTTACTCGTCTTAGCAAAGGCATGAAAATATTAACTTATCCAAAAAGTCAATCGTTGATAAATATAAACGTCAATAATAAGACAATAATCACGCAAATGCTAAAATATTTGCTATTGAAATGGCAGCAAAATAAATAAACACCCATCTTACAGATGAACTAAACCTAAATTTATTTCTGCAGTACGTTTGGAAGTTTTTTATTTAAAGAACTATTTATTTATTATTTTATATTTATGCATTAGTTTATCGATGTATTTTTGTTGTAGCTTCTTCCTTATGATTTCTTTCACCCACTTTTTCCAAATTTAATTGTTTCTTTTTCGACATAATTTTATTCATGGGCACATTTTAAAGTGGTGTCTGTTTTTTTCCAAAATTACCTTTTTATAAATAAATACACATTTTTGTTTTAATTGGATATTTTATTAATATATTTAATTTTTCTCGTCTTAAATAAAAGCATATTCGTTTAAATTCCAAAATATTAAAACGACTACATAATTTATTTATCTTCTTTTCTATATAAATTTATTTTGTAAAGGTATATCTTTTTTGTTTTTGCCTTGACGACGCACCTGCCATTGTCACCAAAACGGTAAAGTAATGTGAAACTTTACAATATTCTGAAGGTATTTGAGATTTTATCAATTTATATTTACAATTATGCCTTTAAGTTTAATATTGCTTTAATTTTTTAACATGACAATCCTATCTTTTCTTTATTTCCTCGTGGTACCTGTCTTCGACACTCTTGTGGTTTATCCTTTTTTATATTTTTATTAATCCTGATGGTCTTCGAAAGCTTGATTAAATTTAATTAATATTTATAAATAATGAAGGAAAAGTTAATTTAATTTATTTAAAAAAAATTTGGTGATAATACAGTTTCGTTCAATTCATTTATAAACTTATGTTATTTATGTAATAATGCGTTGCTATTTTATAAATTACCTAATAAAAACGTTGTTTTATTCTGTACTTCTATTAATGTTTACTAAGAGAGTATTGCATTGATTTAAAAAAAATAAGTTTTCCGTTATTATTTTTGACTAACAATGGTATTTTCAAATGATTTTATTAAAAGAAATAATAAATTCAATTAGAAACATATTTTGAATTAGATTTTTTTATAAAATGCCTAAAATATCGGCTCTACTTCAGTTTATGCGTCCAATCGAAGTTTATGCGTCCAATCAAAGTTTATGCGTCCAATCAAAGTTTATGCGTCCAATCAAAGTTTATGCGTCCAATCAAAATTTTATGCGTCCAATCAAAGTTTATGCGTCCAATCAAAATTTTATGCGTCCAATCACAAATAAAGTATGAATTCTCTTAAAATTTATTTTATAAAGATATTTAAAAAATCTAAGTTTATCTATTATAAAAATAGACAAAAAGTTTTGTTTGCCAAGTTATCTCAAGAAAAAATCAAAATGGGCGGCATATGGTGGCATTAACAATTTGCAAATGCAGTATGATCTTAGATGGGTCAATCACCGTTTATAATTGTCGACCCTACTAACCCACAAGTTCATACACAAGGGATTGAGACTACTTGGCGGGCTCTTAAGCAGAGTTTAAAACATTTACATGGCACTAACCYTGACATGCTTCCTACTTAGCTTTACCAATACATGTATCGTCGTTTTCATGAGAACAGCAAAATTTTTCGACATCTTGAGGATATTCGTTTACATTTTCCTGAGTTCGTAACCTTTTGTTACTCAAATTATGATTGGACGCATAAAATTTTGATTGGACGCATAAACTTTGATTGGACGCATAAACTTTGATTGGACGCATAAACTTTGATTGGACGCATAAACTTTGATTGGACGCATAAACTTCGATTGGACGCATAAACTGAAGTAGAGCCAATATATCATTATGTTTTATTTAGATTTTATTCCAATTTAATGATTCGGTGACCTTCAACGCCGATAAATACACTTGTACATCTTTTTGTATTATCATGGCATTTGCGCTAAATGTTACTGCAATTATAATGATATTTTGTTATTACCTACTCTTTCATTTTCATTGTTTATCAATCACTTTTATAATCTCACTACCCATTTAAACTAATTATTATGATTTGACGAGATTTGATCTCGAGCTGAACACAGGTGCTCTTTGGCCTTACCATTATACGTCATTTTAATATCAAAGTTAGGTTCCTATAATTTTGTTTTAGTTTAGTTTAATTAATTGTTATAATTACTTTCTGTAAAGCAGCTTTTAAATAAATGAACATTTTTGCATGTGCAGCTTTGGCTCTGCAATATCACCGCTAACTATTTGCTTAATTTAATTGTTGAATTATTTTTATTTAACAATCTATTAATATATATTTTAATCTTTTTTATTATCAATGACGTTTTGCCAACTACTCTGATTCAAAAATCGGCTTGAAACTTTAATTAATTTTCATTAACTACATATGTTTCGAATCAAAATGTTCTTTATTTGTAAGGTTTAATGAATTTTAAACTAAGTTATTAAATAATATTTATATATACCGATTTTAAATATTTTTTGATTTTATTCTAAATGGAAGCATTTTTAGAAATAGTTTTTGCAAACTTCTCACTATGCTATTTTGATAAAGCGTTAAAATTAATTTAATAAACATACGGTAGAACATGTCCGATATAATTAAAACGGCGGTTGCGACAATCATTTATTACTTTTTAGAATTTACATTTTAAGCGAAAGTCGCCTCTTAAATTCGATGATCAATGCATTAATTTTAAAATATTTATTTTAATAATATATTAATAAATTTAATTAGAGCTCGATTTATCGTTATGCCAACGAAAATTAAATTATCATAAATTTAAAAAATGATTTTTAAAATATTATTAATAAAATATTTAATGCATATGCATTAAAAAACTAATTAATAAGACTTAGCATACAAAAATAAAACGTTTCGAACACAGATAAAACGAAATAAACATCGAAGCTTCTAAAGCTAGCTGTTAAAATTAAAAGGTTTTTGTATATTTTAAAGATATTTTTAATAAATATAATTTGATAATTTTTTGAAATTTTGAATATAATATTTTTGTGTTTTGAATTTTAGATAGAGTATCCTATTACTAACAAAATGAAATTAATCTCAAATGTTTTTATTATGGATTTTATTTAACAGATACTCTATTTTTGCTCCCTGGTTTAGTTTGAAGTATTTCAATAGAAAATTTAGAGCATAATTAAAATATTAATGTTTATTATTTTAAGAGTAATGAAATTTAAAATCCAAATCTTGAAATTTTAATATAATACAATTTTATCTAAAAAAGTGTACTGCTCCAATTTCAGCCGACAAACAATTTTTTAATGTTAATAAATCAATAAAATACAATTATTTGCTCGCAATTCACATCGTTACTGTTAATTTTTATATCAAGAAGTATTTATCTTTAGCATTGTCTTAATTATATGTATTACAGATTATTTAAATTGGTATAAAATTTAATTTTTTTTTGTAATATCGCTACAGTAGTGTTATAATTTATTAAAATAATTTATGTTTATTATAGTTGGCAATATCTCTCTTTTAAATATATCATTATCACAACTTGGTGGATAAATTTATATATTGATTGTTTTAAATGTTCAAATTTTATAGTAAAGTCAAATTAAATTATTTATTTTGAGTGATAAATATGTATGCTGGAATCCAATTGTTTTGCGCAGCATGGACGTATTAATTTAATATATTCTCGTTAATTTTGCGATGGTTTTCTTTTTTATCAGAATCAATTCAAAGTGATTCACATTTCGAATGGAATATCGTGTAAGGGCGTTGTTGTCTGGCGCTATCAATATTTGCAAATCACTGAATACAATAATTTTAAATTCCACTATTTTACTAATTTTGAAGTCGTAAAGATCAGTTCTTTCTTTGGTCTTTGTGCATGTGTTTACAACATTCACCAAAGAAAACTGGCACATCATGTACAACAGCTATTATCAATAAAATATTTTTTTCCTACAGCATTTTGATCAGCATGTAGACTAAATAAATAATTTGTTATTGAAAATGTTGACAATCTAACCAAGGACCAAAAGTAGACTAGCAATTAATTTAATTACTTGGTATTTAAATGCTAACAGCAAACTAAGCGATGTATTGTCACATATAATTAATTGCAAATCCATTTAATAAATCTCGTCTAATCATCTGAATATAAAAACTTTGCTGGTTTATTGAATATAAAAGGCTTATATTATAAAAAATCTCCAGATGCTCAAATTTAAAATTTTAAATTAAAAATTAGCTTGAATAAAAATAGTATTTCATTATTTACAAGAAAAAACTATCTTAATACTTAAAAAGCTTGCGATATCAATGGAAGCGAACCAAAAGCTTTACTAAAACCATAATTTAAAAAAAACTATTCATTAATATATCCTTAATGTAAAAAAACTAAAACTTAAATTAATAATCGCAATTTTAAGCGAAAAAGTCGCAATATTTCACTGGAACTCAAAACGCAGAAGACTGCACACTTTCAACGCAGAAGATTGCACACTTTACCGTGCAATAAAATCTAAAGATGTTTTACTCAACTACTAATTTATTTAAATATAAAAAACATTAGAACAAGAACATAAAACACCAAGATAATATTATATTTTATTAATTTAGACTATCCCTTTAATGATGCAATCATCTTTTATTGAACAACGATTTAAGAACTGAATTTGGAAAAAAAACATAAGGTACAATTTAAATTAAAGATAATTATATCAACTATTATCTAGGCTTTAAAAATTAAATAAATATTTTTCAAAAACTGTTTATTAGATAAATTTAAATACTGCATTGCAAAGCCAACGGCTATAACAAAAAAGCGGTAATCTAAAAACACAGATGCACATTAAAAAATCAATAACTAATCAATAAATTTAATTAATATTGTTATTACAAATTTTAAATGATTGCATTCGTAGCTTTTCTGAATTTATTGTAAACTATACAAACATTTTGCAATATTCTTTTTTTCGACATTTTTTTAATATTGAAGTTTTCATTAATTTTTTAAACATTTTTAGATATTTTAAACAACAAACCTTAACACCGGCTGAGACCAGTTAATGTTAAAAGACCAATTATAAAAAAAGTAGGTGGAGCCGCAGCTGTGAACGAAGAAGGTAAAGCGGCGATTTGTATTATAATATTCCTATTATCAAATATTTACAAGAAAGAAATATCTTAATACTTAAAAAGCTTACATCAATGGAAGCGAACCAAACAGCTTTATTAAAACCATAATTTTAAAAAACCCATATTCATTAAAAAAGCATTAAGCAAGAATATAAAACACCAAGATAATATTAAATATTTTGATTAATTTAGACTAACCCTTTAATGATGCAATCATCTTTCATTGAATAACGATTTAATTGAATTTGAAAAAAACATGTTAAATTAAAGTTAATTAATATATTTTCAAAAACATTGAACCTAAAAAAACTTGTTTATTAGATAAACCTAAATACTCATTGCAAAGCCAACGGCTATAACAAAAAAAAGGTATCCTACAAAACACATGCTTAATATTCAAAATCAATACTAATCAATTATATATTAGATTTAATTTAAATTGTTATTACAAATTTTAAATGATCGCATTCGTAGCTTTTTCTACACTCAGCTGAATTTATTGTGACTATACAAACATTTTTTTAATTATTGAAGTTTTCTTTATTTTTTAACATATTGATATTTTAAATAACAAACCTTAACACCGGCTGAAACCAAATGACGTTTTATGTTTAATACGCTATTTTTACTTTTAATATTACGACGCCCACGTCTGTTTGTAATTATTAAATCTTTGGAATATCAATTCTTTTTATTGTTTTATATTTTTATAGCTGATTCGCATAATTATTAATAATTTTTTAACGCAAGTATTCGACTAATTAACTTTTTTAGTACCACGTTTGAATATTCCTTTTAATATAATTTTTTAAATTATTTTATTTGGTTTCTTCTTATTATTAATCTATTTTTATTTCAGCTTTTACATAAATATCAAAATATTTTATTTTGAAAATCATAAGTGAAATTTATTCATTTAAATATTTTTACTTATGGCAAAAATCCTTCTTCGTTAATCATTAACTTTTGTTTCTAACTTTGCTGCTTATTTTATATTCCAGTGATTGCATCCAGTAGTTATATTTTTATTTCTCGAAGAATATTAAATATTAATCCATTCTCTGGCAACTTAATTCTGGATGCTGTTTAATTTCGTTTTTCCGCTTAAAATTTATTATTCCATCTCCTTGTTTAATTCCTCACCTTTGTGTAAAAATAATTGTATTTTATTTTTTTAAGCCAATCATTTTCCTTTGTAAAAAACTTATTTATTTATTTTTTAATACTGGCGAGCACATTATTTTGATTCTCTGAAGCTCGGTTTTTGGTTATTTCTTCCTTTTTATGTTTTAAAAAGGGTCTGAGTCGTGTCCCTTTTAGAACATTTTTATAAAATATATTTATTATTTAGCCTGACTGAAACCTATTAGCCGTTTCTTAGGCATCATATGTAATATTTATTGTAAGATTTTAACAATTAGTTTAGTATTGGTAATGGATTAAAATAAAATATGCCAAATGAATAATTTGGTTTTAGTTTTGAACTTTTAGATTTGTTTCAGAACTGTCTATGAAGGAATCGGCCGTTCAAATCTGGTAACGTCGATAATTATTAGAAAAGGAAATGATTAAACGTTTGAATATTTAAAAAGTATATAATTTTGAATAAAATCCGTAACCTATTATTAATTTGATCAAAAATCAAAAATTTATTAAACAGGTACGCGCTTTCTAAATATTTCGATTATTTTTTCAAAATCAAGGTAAATATCGTTAGTTTTTGGCCAAAATATACTTTATTTTAAAAAATAATTACTTTTTTGAAGTGTTTAAAAATTTTAAGAAAAAAGTTTTGAGTCAAAAATGGAAAGTTATTTTAAAAGAATAAAATTAATATATAATAATTATTTAAACACTACAGATCACCGAATTCTACTTAGAACCAAAGTTATTTATCTACCATAATAATCAAATTAAACAAAAATGAAATAAAAAGTATGAAATAAGAAATTGAAATGATAGCGATTCATATATTTAAAGAAACATAATTTATGTTATTCTGCACCCAAATCGAGCACGCCAGTTCGCTGGAAATAGTTTGAAAAGCTAAACAAAATATTTTTTAACACTAGTAACAATTGTTTATTAAACATCAAAAACATATTCAACATTTTAAATGGTGCAATATATTCTGATGCATTTAAATTGCTCAAAAAGTTCGTTAATATTCCTAGCTTGATTAACGAAAAAAAAAGTTTAGATAATTTTCTCATCTTTAGCAGCAAGTAATGTAGTAAAAAAACAAAAAATCTGAAACAAAACAAAAATGGCTTTAAAAATGATAACAAATTATAAATATGCGTTTGATGAATCGTAAATTAAAAAAATATTTTAGATACAAAATATGTATTCTTCTTTGCACGTCAAAAATGAAATTTTTTAATTTCGTCTGATAAAATAAAAAAGTTTAATTTAAGCATACACAAAATGTTTTCGATATTTAAAATATTATGCYCATTCGAAGAGTCCAAAGTTTTTAATGAAAAGCGCCGATTAAATATCATTTATATCGAATCAAAGTAAAAAATAGTAAAGTTTTATACATTTTATAAATTCTTTTAGAATTTCCAGCAAAATTATTACAACAAAAGCTTTAATAAAATTCAGAATAATAAAGCGACCGACCAATTGCTTTAATTACTTAAAACAATAAATCTACAATTAATTAATTCAGATTATTTCAATAAATTTATACTACAACATCTGACATAATCACAGCTGGCTTAAAAAACGCAAATTCCACTCAGAAAAGGAGCTTTAAAATTACTCATAAAATCCATCAAAGGAAACCTAGAAATTACAAATTAAGTTTTGATTTAATCTAATAATTTCTCTGCTTTTAATAATGTTTAGTTTAACTTTTTGATTATTAAATATATAAAATTTTAAAAAATATGAGCCCAGTCAGAGAAATTCCATTTTCTTAGAGATCTAATTCGGCTTATTATTAATAAAATGTTTATTTACAAATGCATATAAAATAATAATGCAATAATTTTCGACGTTTTCTTCCGGCACTATGATTTATTTTTCTTGAATCACTCATATTTTTAATGGGTTTATTTCTGTTTTTGACTTATTATTTTAAGTGTTATTCCAAGTTATTTCTTAAACATTTAATAGTTTATTTCTTATAATGCATACAATATCAAATAAGTAATCAAGGCCTGTAAGTGCTGACGTCGACATCATAGAAATTCTTTTTTATTCAAGCTATCATACAAGCAGTACGCTTATGGTATTGCCGTTTCCCATGATTGAAAATCACGTATGACGCTACGCTGAAATTTTAAGAAAAAAGACGTTTTAGTAAATTAACCAATTCGGCAATTAATTCATTAATTAATTTTTTTACAAAATGACTTTATATTGTAATTTTGTATAATTTATAAATGATGTTAAGTAGATATTAATACATTTCATATTTAAAAGCTTATATTCAATTGTTTCTATTTCAAATATTTGAATAATCGTCAGTTGGTTGGTCTATTAACCTCTGGCTTCTGTCTGTCAGTATAGTTTGGCTTTTTATCGTACTTCAAGGGATCAATCAATATGTGTCATTAACTTGTTATTTTGTTTTTTGAATATTTAATATGGAGCAGATTTTTTATTTACTTAGTTTAATTAGGGTTGCTCTTGGCATATAATTTAATTATTTTACATAGTTTAATTTTATTTAAATTAAGGCACAGCATTTCTTGGGACAAAAAATGCTTTAGTAAAGAGTGCCAACACATATTATCCTAAATCTCTAATTTAAATATCAATTGCATTAATTTGTAAGCGGGGAAATAATGACCTTTTGATTAGCCCTTTGGCTTTTTTTTAATCTTTTCTCAGAATACAAATTTTTGAAATTCATTCTCTAAAAACAGAGTCTGATCACACAACACGTGCGCTGATTGAGACAATGTTACGCGCCGAGGCTTTAGGGAATTCGGAACAAAAAGCATCATTACCAGGTGGGAAATATTGCCATTATGCAAAATGATTGATAATGCCAACTCTGCCATTTTGTGCCTTTCGGCATTTTATCATTTACGCCCTGCGGCATTTTACCCAAAATCAGGGCTGTGATCTCAAAATTTTCAAAATCCGCATCGGAGCATTAAAAAATTCTCGTTTGGTACCTAAAATCCGCAAATTTGGCATTTCTTTATTAAAACCACAAAATTTAAGTAGCCTTAACTTTAACTAACTTTCTCAAAAAAAACATTAAAAAAACCCAATACTTGTTTAAAAAAGAATTTGAACCCCCTAGTAAAACTGGTTGTTTGGACATAATAGATTTTAAATTCTTTTAATATTCACAACAAAATGAGCTCAACGTAAATATTTGTAACTAAATTTATTAAATTTAAAAATTAATAAATATTTTTTCACTCATTAAATTGACCACTACTGTTTAGAATTAATTAAAGAATTTCTGCAAACTTCTTACAACATGAGTTTAATAAAAACATCAAAATCAGAGATTGACAACCTGAGGGCTACGAGATTTAAATAGTTCAATGTGAATTAGAAGTTGATTCAAAAAGCAAAATTGGTTTAAACGAGTTTTTTTTTTCCTCAAAAATTATAATAAATATTGTACAATGAGAATATATAGAAATGAGAGAAATATATGAAGCAAAGAATTTCTTGCAAAAAATAAAATTCAAAATTAAATCATTATTTTTACAAGATTAAGGCAAAATCAAACAACACTCTGATAAACATTGGCAGAGAGACTGCAGAATCCAATTCGTATGTTAGGGGTTGTCTAATATAAAATTAAAGAATTTAACAAAAAAAAACATTTTTTCCTTAAAATTTAGAAGGTCAGAATAATTCCATGCAAGGAATGAAATAAAGAAATAAATGTTTAAAACATTCAAATGTCAAAAAAAATTATGACCTATTTACAGGGGTAATAGTTTAATATAAAATATTATTCAATTTGAAAAATGATTTGTAAATAAAATTTTAGTTGTTAGTTAAATAATAATTTACCATAAAACTAATTTGAAACTTTATTTTACGCAACTACTTCAGCGGCTGCGGCCATTATCGGTCAATCAAATGGTGGATTTCTTACCCAGATGTTCTAAGCAAAACACCATAACATATGAAATGGAAACGAAATTATCATAACAAATTAAATCAGTGTTGTGTGCAATAGAAAAAATAAATTACATTATAAATCAAATAACTTTAATAAAAAAATTAATAATTTTTAATGATTTGTTTCGTCCAACATACATAAAAGCTCACCGAAAGTGATAAAAAATAATTTACACAATGGCCATATAAATGAATACCTTAATTGACATATTGATAATATACTAACAAATTAAATTTACGAAAAGTGCAAATTAGGTCCCAAAAAGCAAAATTTTGTCTTAATTTAAGGACTTGTTCGGTCGGCCCACTAAAATAAAACCAAAAAAAAGAAGATTATTATATTTAATTAGAATATACATAAAACAGATTTTTAATTAAAAAAGATGAACAATATAAATTTAAAAAACATTTTAGAAACAAATTAATTTTTTTATACATTCTGCTTTAAGCATATTTGAATTAAAAATGAAAGCTTAACCTTATCAATAATTTATATGTTTATTTTTTTGTCTTGCTTTGTGGAATTCTTCAGGTTTAAATATTGTTTTACTCCATAACTTTGTTTAAGATATTTGTTTGGGGTTTTATTATAATAAAATCATCAATTTGATTGTATATTTACAGTTGCTTTGTAAGCTTTATTTACATTTTTATTTTTCGAACGCATTTTAATAATTTTGCTGTTTATTATCACTGTTTTTCTTGCAACCAAATCTCGGGTACTGAAAAATTTAAGAAATTGTTGCCTCCACTACAAACCTCACCGAAAGCCACAAACATTAAAAAAGTCGGGTTTTGAACCCCGTTTCATTGGTTTTTTAATAATTTTTTTTTAATATATAGATAACGCCCGTGTACTGCAACTTATTTAAAGCTGGCTCTACATATGCCAAAGGGAATTCGCCACGAGTAAAAAACCTCCGTCCTCGAGAATTTAATTAAATAAACAATGCGCGCTCAAGCTCAAATAATTCAGGTTTCAATTTTAAATAAATTAAGTTCGCTCGATGTGAGAAATGCGGGTGATTCAGAGCGACGACACCATGAGGGGAGGAAGATTACCAATAATAACATAACTGAATAATAACCAAAATAAAAGGAATAAATTGTAAGGAGAAAAAAATCAACTTAAAATTGTTATCATTTAAATATATTATTTAATTAAAATAAAGAACTTAATGAGCGTATGCCATTAGAAGAGATATTATTATTAACTTAATTTCAACACTGTTTAAAATTAAATTGTAGGTTTTTATTAGATGAAATGCTAATAATTGTCAAAATATAATTCTTTATAAAACACAGTAAAAACTATCATTAAAAATTATAAATGTTAAATTTCTTAACGAAATGCAAGCAATAATTTAAAGATTTGGAAAAGTTATCACGCGCCCTAAATTGTTCCTACCTCGACAGAGAAAACATGTGGATGGAATCCGTCGATATAAAAAACTAACTAGATGCAAATATGAAAAACTTAATATTAACTAAATATTAAACATAAAATTCCCCCGTAGACCGTAAACAGTCGATGAAGAGATGACGCTTGCTAATAGGTAGTAGCCAAATCAATGCATAGCATCTAATTATTTTGTTTTATTTAAATACATTTCAAATTATTCAAAAAAAATTACGCTTTTTTAAAAGTAATACAATTTAAAATAATTGCTATGTAATTAAAAACTAATCGATTTCTAAAATTTCAAATTTTTTCATTGAAATTTTTCTTTGATGCTACACAAAGGGTTTAGTAGAGAAACCAAGTTTTGTTTGGTATTGTTTTTTATTTTGCACCGCAAAGTCGGCTCAAACGGGAAGCGGCCAAGGCTGATATAATATAAAACGTATTTACATTCAGAAATTGCAAACTTCTAATCAATAGTCAAGTTTGAATATATATTTATTGTGTTTTGGTTATTTAGGAACCCCGTTATTCGCGTGTGTTGGTTTCTTCTCTCAAAAAAAATATAAAAGAAAAAAGTTATTGAAATACAAAATCAAAACAAAATTAAAAATAAATATTTCTATTGGGAAGATACTGTGGTGCTGCTGTCGCCGCCTTTTATTGCATTTCGACGATAATCGTTTTATGCCCAAGGGGAGAGATTATTTGAATGCCTTCTGGGCAATAAAGTTTTTAATTTATATTAATATACGGCAAACGAAAAGAATGTATGCTAGAGAAATGAGTGAGAAGCGAGATGGTAAAAATAAAAATTTATCGAAATATTAAACTTAATTTTAGTTTCAAAAAACTACAATCGGAAATAAACAACAAGGCGCAAATTTTATTTTTCACTTTTTCGAATATTTTAAGTATTTTTTTAAATTAATTGATTTTTATTTTCTTTATATTTTAAAACTTGAAATTTGGAAATCTTTGTACAAAAATGCTTTAATATTTTGGTTTTAAGGATTTCATACTGTTTGTCACAGTGACGGAATTTGCCATTTGTGCACATTATAACTGTGGAATAAGTAGTAAAAATTAAATTTGTGTTCCTTCCAGTAATACAACACAATTTGTGACAGCTCAGTAATTTCTGGATTTTTATCCAGCAAAAATGGTGTGGTCATCGTCCTTCTGTTCTGTTGTATATGATTTTACTATTACGATCAAAATTTTTAGTTTATTTTCTTAATGAATTTCAGTAGGTTGAAAAACGCAACTTGTTAAAATTATAAATAATAATTGGATGCTTATATTATTAGCCATCCCTTTAAAAATTACCAATTAGTTTTGCTCCTTTTTTAAATTTAAATATAATAGTTTAGAAATATAATATTTAAATAAAAAGAAAGAATATTTCTTAATTTATATTTAAAGATTTCTTATACGTTGCTAATTTAGAGGCCACAACCATACAAATGCACAATCTCAATGCACGTCGAATTTTGATTACAATTGTATATTTGGTATCGCAGTTTAAATTATATTCTAACCAAAAATTTATATAATCGATTTTTGTTAATATTTTTTTATTATTAAAATATAGGATAGGTAATTAAGTTTATGAACTCATCATCATTCAAGAATTATTGACGTCTTCTCCAACGGAATCCGTGATCATAGGGAAATTATTGTATTCTTTCGACCTTTACAAAGCGCAAAACATTTGTTACATATTTAAAAATTTATTAGCATACGTTTTTTTTATTATACATTTGTCCGACACAATTTACATCTTATTAATTCAAATGCTTGTGTTACAATTAAATTGAAATTAGAAGTAAAGGTTTTATTCATTGTTGTGGGTTTATTTTATTCTCTCTATAAAGTATTCATTATTTTTTTATATATTTTCCTGATTGTCTCAGATGTGACTTTGCGTTGTTTGTTGCATTAATAGCCCACTTAGTTCTCGGGAAACAGGCATCATCCATGGTTGACAGGCATCATCCATGGTTGCATTTATTTGTTTCTACAAATTTTAATGAAATTTATTTGGTGTTTCTTTTATGAATTCTAAAAAGTTTTAAATCTAGTCATTATTTAAATTCATAAAAGTTTGCATTTAAAGCTGATATTCAGATAAATAAAGAATTATATTTGAGGATAATAAACTCTTAGTAATAAAAATTTAAATAATCAAACAAATCTTTTTACTTATTTCCTTGTAAAATTTTAAGGATTTTAACAAATGGAATAAAATTATGCCAAAAATTCAATCCAAGGCTGCAAACATTCGACATAGCAGGATTTGGCTTACATACACTCAAACTTTGAGAGGTTGACATTGCCATAACATAATTTAACGAAAATTATAATCGTCTGAATAAAAATATAAATGGCATCATCATCTTTGAGCGTACTAAATACTAGATGTGCTGTCGCTTCTGTGAATTGAGTGCTTAAAAAGTGTTATAAAATTGATAAATGATCTAAGTATTTGTGCATACACTTATTATCAATATGAATTTATAAAATTAAAATTTTTTTAAATCAAAAAAATCGTCAACATCAAGTTTTCAGCTAAGTTTATCAATCGTTCATCAACTCATGGGTCTTTTTTATTAGAAAAATGTTTTATAATGCAATGTATAAATTTTAAATACAAATGAATTCAAATAAAAGGAACATAACGTGATAATGTTTATAATTTCGTATTAATATCAGCAAAGCATTATTGCCTCGTTTTATTTGCTTCCTTAACTTTGTTTATGTAGAAATGTAGAGCTTATTCGATAGGTTTATCCATCAAAGAATATAAGTGCTTAATAATCAGTAGCGATTAATTAGTTAATTCTTTTTTTGTCAATTTTTATGACCAGAGGGATCTTTGTGTATTATCATAAAATATATATAATTGATTTTAATTTTTTGACACGAATTATTATAGAGAAAAAAATTCAAATAAATTGTTATTTTAATTTTTGTATTGGTTTTAATAACTGTGCTTCATGAGTTCCGTGTTCTTTTTATATATGGAATTCTTAGTACGAATTGGTCAATAAAGTAATATTTGTAAATGTTATCATTAAGAACGCGATTAACAATGCATACGAAAGAAATATTAATATTTTGTATTAAATGTAAAAAGTTATAATATTTGTTATTGTTTTGACTTGATATGTTTTGATAATTCATTTTTATACGTGCACTCTACAAAAAGCCTTTAAAATCATGTTTACTTTTGAAGAAAAGATATTATTTCAATTTTTTGATAATTATTAAAATTATTTTTGTTATATATTAGTTTTAATCTTCAAAAATTAATATTTATTTATCACTAAATTACATTTGTTTGGATGTTAGACCCCTTCGTATTTTTATGTATACAATCAAATGCAATTATATCTTTTGCAATCTTTTTATTTACTTGTTATTTTACTCAAAATTTGAAATTTTTTTTTTTTTAAGATTTACTCTTAATTTTTTGTTTTATGCGTTGCCGAACCGCCGACAAATTCAATTTGGCTTAAATTTTTATCTGCATCAGGTAATCTCGGCAATGTTTATTTCGACAATCATTTCAAAAAAGTTCGCGAACTTTTAAAACATTTTGTGCATTAGTGTCAAAACTATATAATTTAAAATATCACAAATTTTAAAATATATGAAATAAAAATATAAATAATAACGAATAAATCCATTTGCATTATAATTTTTAAAACTAAAGCTTAAATAAATTCAACTTAGCATATACCAGGACCTTTAGTCCAGCTCAACCCTATAAGGAGGGATGATTTAACAAATTATTGTGCAATTGTTAAAAATTTGACATGAATTTATTTAAATGATACGACCATCATTAATTAAGCAAATAAATATTATTTCGCGACCTTTACAACGCAAGAACACTGCGCAAAATGCGAGTAACGTTACCTAAATTTAATTAGCATCAAACTCATATGGAAATTATAGATAACTGAACAAAACTAATTTACAAATAATTAAATTCTCTCAGTCAACGTGGGAGCAATGCGGGAAATTTGATAAACTTTTTTGTTTTGATTCAGCCGATTAAACAAAATTTCCATAATTAATTTGGAATAAATTGTATTAAAAATTTATTATCTAGCTATAAAGCAAAATTAATGTAATATAAACGGTAATAATGGGTAGGATATAATCTAATGCAGCGTAAATGATAATTTGAAATATTTATTCAAGCAAGTTTTAGGCAAAATATAAATTTTAACTAACACATTAATAAAATAAAATTTCCAACAAATGTTAAACCAGTGGCTTTTATTTCAACGCCATCCTCACTACAAATGTCCTCCTAGACATTAAAGTTCCAAGAAACGATTTTTGTTGGGACTTGTAAGTTATTTTTTGTTTGTTTAGACAATTTTTTTTTTATTATTTTAGATTACCCAAATTTTGGGACCTTTGCTATTTGTTTAAAGCAGTCTTGTTTTCCTTTCCAATGCAATTGACTGTCCAATGAACGCATTGTCGATGCATCATCCCTCATCTTTGCTAAAACTGTGTCCACACGTGATTTTTTCAAACCGTTCGGAAACCATTTTAGCATAATTATCAGCAAAATGCTTGCCTATAACACACATGATTTGTATAAAATTAAAGAATAATAAAGTAAATTTTTAAAAAACAAAATAAGTTTGTTTTCTTTTAAATAACATTTATATACTATTTAAAATATATTCAGTGTAATATTACTAAAATTAATGTACCATTAAAATCCAAAAAATTTATTATTAAAATATTGGACTGAAAGCAACTTTAAAAGTCCCTAATACCATATTCCGTGAATTGAAAATAACTAAATGGCCTATTCTAGGAAATTGAGAGCATTAACTGCATGTTTTGCACTTAGGAGCGTGAACGTCAGTTAAAATTATGATTAAATGTAAAAGGTAGTTAAAAAAGTTGGGAAAAATTTTAAAATTATAATTAGGTTGCATGCACATAGACGAAAACTTGTTCTGCCATTTATCCGAAATATTTAGAGGTTTACATTTACAACAAAACATCATTACATAATACTTAATTTAGAAATTCTTGGAGCAGGGCTGGTTAATCCTATTGTTTTAAAAAATTGTGGGGTATAATATAATTCCTTTAAATATAATTACGAAATTTGATAATTTATGTTGGACTTCGGTATATGATAAATTTACTATTTGTTTAATAAAAAATTAATTGATTAATAAACTAAAACATTCCATTATATTAAAAAAACAAATCTATTAAACTAATGATAATAATAACGAATAAACATTTGGAAAAACAATTAAAAAAAAATTAAACTTTTGACGCAATTTTTGGCCATTACGACATAAATTTATAATCTTTGTAGATTGCTGTCAATTCAATTTAGTAAAATTTTTTTAAAATTTGTTGTGTAACCACTTATATTTTATAAAAAATCGACTCAAAAACTTATCTGTTTGTTTTCTCATATTAAAATATTAAATAATGGACAAATGAATATGTATAATTACTTCGTTTGAATTTTATGATGCTATATAATAAAGTTTTTAAAATTACTTTGAACTTTCAGTACTTTTTAAAGTTGATTTATAATTTTTGAATTATTTTGCAGTGAATTAATTCTTTTAGATTTAGACAGTTCTTCCTTCGAGATGTAATGACAAGATGTCCCTTGCAGCAATCACAGGTCCGGCCTCGAGGCCAATAATTATTGCCGGTGGAGGTCTGAAGGGTAATTGTAGAGCTTGGATTTATATTGACTAAAAACGCAAAATTAGACTTAAAATATGGACTAAAACCCCCCAAAATATGAACCAAAACACCCAAAAAGTGCCAAAATATTGATTTAATGTGCTAAAACTGACAAAATCCAGTCAATTTTTGCATAAAACCCTTCAAAACTCAACTATCTTTGTTAATTTTCCTCAAATTTTTTACATATTTTATACATTTTATCAACGATGGCATTTTAACGATTTCTAAACTTTGTTTTATTCGTAGCAAGTTGTATTTAATTTAAGAGCTTTTATTTATATTAATAAAATCTAATGTTCGTACAATTGCAAGTTACTTTAAACGAATAATAGTTTACTGCTAAATATCAATTAATTACTTGAATCTTTTGCTAATAATTATTATATAGATTATGATTTTGTTAGAATTGATCAAATTATGCACATTGACGTCTGACATCCTCAATCCAGCATAGCCACGTCACATACGGCTTTTATCTTTCCTTGTTTTTTATGCACAAAAGTCTTTTCCTTAAAGATGTTTTTATTTTTTTATAATTATATTTAGGTCGTCAAGTTATCGCTTCTCATACTTACAATATTATCAATTTTTACTAAGAAGTAATAGTCATTTTAATGTTGAAGATTTTTTTATTTGTGTTCTTTTGATTTTTAATTGTTTTAATGAATACTGCGCGTACATTAAAAATAATTTGTTAAATTTTTAATTGCAAATCTCTTTTGCCTAAGGTAATGATGAACTAAGTTTATATTTTATATGTCATTGATGTATATGTCGGCGTAATATTTAATTTTAGGATTAATTAGGCCAATTTGAGTAAACTGGGGGCGGAAGAAGTTTATGATTTTAGTTCGATATTATTAAAAATAAATTAATTTCATGTTAAAGTATCCATAATACTAATTAAATTTATAAAATGTATAATTATATTATTCGTTTATGATTTATCATTTTATGCATCAATTTATCATTTATTCCTTTTTAAAAAGTATATTGCTTTGTTTAAACACTCAATTCACAGAAGCGACATAAAAGTACATCTAGTAAAGTATGTATTTAAATGGCTTTATTGCTATTTCGAATTTTACGTACTTTAGAGAGCGGCACCCAGAAGAGTTAAATAAAAAAATTCGTTAAAGCATTGATTTTATTCTTAAAGTTAAATGAATTGATGCCGCCGTTGTTGATTTAATTGCAGAGGGTTTAAGCTTAATTGGGTGAGCAAAGTCAAAAAGTCTGAGCGCTTGGTCAACTATTTATAAATATTATTTTTTATTAATTTCTTTCTGAAAACAAATAAATATTGATTCATCCCTTATCTATTCTTTTACTTTTTTTACGTGGCTTATGTATGACATTAACAAAACATTTATGATAAACAAATTCTTGAACATGCGATTGTTAAAAAATAAAAGGTATTATTTGAACTRAAATCATTAAGTGCATTCTTTTTTTAAAAATACTTTAAAAGTGTTTTGTTTGAATAAGGAACAAAATAGATAAAATTTTTTTATTTATTTATAAAATTATAATATGATTGATTTATTTGTATAATTCTTTTCAAAGTTGAATTTTGGTTAATCTTATTTTATTTTCATTTTAATTGTAACTATTTTTTATAAGTTTTTAAACAATCTAAACGCAACCACCTTTTGCTGCATAATGTTAATCATTTCAATTATACTATACTATATTCATTGCATTTTGCATCTGCGCTTGCGGCGGAGCTGGTTATCACTCAGAGATACATGATACAGTTTGACGCTGTGGCGAGTGGTGTTGTCTTTTTTTCATTCCGCCCGAGACACTCAGTCGACTCCAACCGTTTGGCAAACCCTTGGTGGCCAGCCGCCAGCCACAAGTTTTCACTAGCCAGGTCACACTAAATTGTCGGTAGCTAGGGGTATACTATTTGTTTGTTTTTAATGCTTTAAACTCATTTCAACAATTTTTAAATTATTTAATTTTATCTAAAAGAAGGATTTGGGGGAATGGGTCTCGATATTTTTTAATCTATTTTATTTGAAATTTCTTTAGGTTTAACACTACCTGATTAAATTTATAATAAAAGATTATTTTATGTTTTTCATTTACATTGATTAGTTAATTTTAAAATTATTAGTAAAATGATATACCAGTTAATTCTTACTATTAAGTTTTTAATTTATGATTTCAGGTTTCAGCCATCATTTTAATAAAATTCTTGCCTTTTCTACTGTACTCTTCTCGAAAATAAGGCACCTTCGCTTCGGCTTTGGCAATCAGCGACTTCGTCTTTTTGCGCCCGTGTCATTGAAAATTTATTTAATTAATTATTTTGGTTTATCATAAATGATAAAGTTTTTTTGAACATACAAATCCTCTTGGTTCCAGAACTTGTAAATGAATACAAAAATTTCTTAGAGTAAAATTTATATGTTATCTAAAGTTGATGAATTTGTTTTGATTAATTTAGTTTTTAATTTATTGAGGCAACATATTTGGCTTTATTCTTATTTAATATTGGAATATTAAATAAATTTTCAAGAGAACGGAATATATTATCGCTGAACAGATAATTTGTAAAATATTCTTTTGGTTATAATTTTTTATATTGAATAGTTCAAAAAATTGAGTATAATTCAGATTTTCATAATTTTACTGATTACTTATTTATCTATGCATTTTCATTTTGTGGCGTCAAAGAACAATATCTTTTTATTTCGTTTCTTTAGTATATATTTTTGTTTTTATTTTTATGGATATTCAAATTTTGTGCATTCGCAGCAAAAAATACTTTTATAGGCAAATATTAATTTTGTGTTGAATATAATAAACATTTTAAATTGACACAATAAAATATAAACGAACAATTTTATTTGCGCGCTCAGACAAAGGAAACAAAAAATGATCCCGGAGATCCAAAAAAATGTCATAGAATTATGTCCATGATTATCAGTCCATATTGTACTTATAGAGTTACAAACTATATTTTTTTACTAAGTCGAATTTGTATGATTAATTTTTATCCCTACTTTGTAGGTAATCTATCAAAGATTATTTGATAATTTAGAATTTATCTTTATAAATGATATGAGTGTATTTAAATATGTATGGCCGTTTCATTTTGATTACTGTATCAAACTTTTTATTAAAATTATTAAAATTTTATATTTAAATCACTCGAGTAATTTATAAATTTTGCTTATTATAATTTATGCGTTTAATTTTTTGTTGCTGGTCAAATTCTTTTATTAATTTTTGCCGATAGCAATATCATGTTCTATTTACGGTGGTTTTATTAATTAATATTATATCGTTTGAAAAATTTATAATAATATACTTCTTTATAAATATATTCAATTTAAAAATAAATCCTGTACTTTATTATATTTTCGTCTTCAAATTTCAATACTAATATAATCATATTTATTTTTGCGAAAGGTTATTTTTTATGCAATATTATTATATAATTTTAACCAAATTAGCGACGCATGCCATCCGGTTTAATTTTTGTTGTATTTTTTTTATCAAAGTGAATGGAGTAAGTTAATAATACTTAATATCCTAAAGAAATTTAAAAATTAAAGAAAATCCTAGAACAAAATTAGACAAAACTTGACGGACATTGATTGCAAATCCTTACAAATTTGCTAAACTTAAAGATTTATTTCTTTTATTCAATTTGTTATTATAATCACTTGCCACTTCACATTAACTCAAAGGTTGCTGGCATTATTATTTTATAAATGGTGCAATTTTTGCAATGCAAACAAAAATGACTTTATGCCGATGTCAATAATTTCTAAACGAACTTTTTATATGACCTTTGTTTTGCTCGGGGAATTCATAACAATAAAATTTGGGTAGAATTAAATTTCCATTAGTTTATGAGTTGGTTTTTTTTTTAAATTAAATATTCCATATTTTTGTGTTTGCGCAGCATGCGGCTTTCTTCTATATTAAATTAATAAACATCGGATTGTCAAAAAACATTGTTTCACTCACAATGAAGATGCCTTCGGTTGCAGCTATTTCTTTTAGTTAAAGTGTAATTTTTTTTTGCTTATTTACCAAAGCCACAGCAGCATAAGGCGTCAAAACCGAGCGGGTAACAAAACCGAGCGGCCTTTGATCCTGCCGCCCGCAAAGCCCAAACCTATTGGAGGGGTCGGGTCCTTTGATCTTACCGCTCCAAGCCAAAATCTATTGGAGGGGTCGGGTACTTTGATCTTACCGCCCCAAGCCAAAACCTATTGGGTCCTTTGAACATCCCGCCTCCTAACAAACCACAATAGCGAGCGGCTTGCGGTCAATTCAGTCCAAACCAAACCGCGCGGGTTAGCGGATTAACACACAGCCCAAAGGAGCCAGAGGGTTGTGAAGGAAACTAATTGATGGCATATAAAGAAGGTCGAAGGATGAGATGCCATAGTATGACTCTMTTATGACAAAATTATGACMATTGTATGACATATTATTACAAAGTATGACAAACAGTATGACTATGCATGACAAATAGATGACAAAGGACGACTAAGGCATGATAAAAGGTGAACATTTATGACAAACTGTATGACAAAATAAAGCATACGCATGAACCGACAAAAGATGACAATAATATGACAATAACGACTATGATGAGGATGAATTCTCTTTTGTTACCCGTACTATCAATAAGAGGTCTACAAAACCTATCTAGTCTGCGAATTTTGATCTGTTTTTTACAAACGATATACCATTTGAAAGAGGAGATTTTTCTGTACAAAATTACTTCACAAATATTTTTTTAAGGACCAGTGAACGATACTATGTGCTCTCAATGTAAAAAGAGTATTGGCACTGGAAAACGCGAAGTTCAAAGTAATCCAGTAATTTAACCGAGATCCAAGCCTATTGGATGTTTTACAAAAAATGCCCGTATCACACACAACTACAAGCTAAAAGCTTAATTAAATTGGTCCCCTAAAACCTATAGAGCCGCATGCCTAATTCAAAATTCAACTTTTCCCTCCCCCATCCCTCAAGGTCATTAGGGCACCTGTCAATCAAACTTTTGCCGCGCACCAAAAATTTCCCTTCTCACCTGTCAATCAAACTTCCGCCGCTCAAATTTTGCAACAAAAAACATTTATCAAATCGATTTTCACTTTTGTGACCTTTTTAAATGGGGCATAATGTGTTAGTACATTTCGTTAATTTCTTCAATATTTTTTCCACCCGTAATTACCACTTTCCTGTCCAAAAAATTAAAGCCGTCAACCTTTTTCCTTTTTTTTTTTGTAGTTTAGACCACAAAAAATTTCAGGCTCATAAAAACTATTTTAGAACGAATTTTACGAAATTCATTTAGTTCAATTTGCCGCCCAAAATTTAAAAAAAAACAAAAAAATTTTGTGTAAAATACACCTCCCCACCCGTCAAGGTCCTGTGGTCACCGGTCAGAGTGGTCATTAATCACCTTTCAATCGAAAAATAAAATTTGGTTTTTTGATGTTGAAGTAAAAAGGGTGAAACCCAAATAGGTAAAAGGATGAAACTCAAATGGGTGAAAAGGGTGAACACAAAATAGGTGAAATGAGGTGAAATTTCACCTAAACGTATATAGGACACGTATTTTATGGGGGTAGTATGCATAAATAAAATGTCAAACTTAAACACAGAGGAATTTTTGTGTTGATTAACCAATCGAAAGCCTACTACAAACAAATCCAAAATCTCTCAGGGTCATTTCTACCAATCAAATCTTCCACTCCCACTCAACACTAAAAGTCTGAATTTTGAGTATTATTATCAGAAGTCGGAAAAATTAAAATTGGATACTAATATGATGGTCAGAAATGAGACAAATATGAAAAACAGTAGAAGAAATCTGAGAATGACAGTCAAATGTATGAGAATATTAGAAAAAAGGTGACCCATATGAAACCTATAAAAGCAAATTCAAATAACAAAACATGAAGAAATGTACCAATTTAGCTCTCAAGTAAGCAATAATACAGCATTTCTGAAAAAGCTAGCTTCCACCAGTTCAGACCGAAAGAAGAACGAATTAATTGAATCTGCAACTTCCGATCAAATTTTCGTTGAAATTTGTGTAAACATTTTGAGTTTTAATTTCAAACTTAATAAAGGACAAAAACAAAGACTTATCCAGTACGCAGATTTTTATCGAGCTATTGCCAGATCACGTTCGGAAAAAGCAGCAAGAAAGCGATACAGCGAGGAAGCGGAATAGCACTAGGAGCGATCTTAGTCCCAATTTTAAGCGTTCTAGCTCAACATTTGTTAGAAAAAATCATATCATGAAGTTTATAAAGAAAATAATGGTCCCGGAGGCGGAATACCATGCATTATTAAATTCGCTCAGGGGCGGAGACTATTTGCAAAATGAAAAGGCCATGTTGGATGTAAAGATTATTCCAAATTTAGAAGATCCGACAATAAGTGAAGATCTTAAAGCGAGTAGGCATAGTTGGCTCTATAAGGAGCGAAGAATGATAAAAAGAATGGTTGATAATAGACCGCAAAGAGTTGTGATTGTTAACCAAAATGCGGCACCTAATGTTGCACCATATTTGGGGGTTAGTCAGCCGAATAGCCAGGCAACCGATGAGCCAAGAAAATTCATAGTGCCCAGAAAAAGGCTCAGAAGAGAAGAAAACGAAAGCGAAGAAGTTGATAAAAACATAAAAGATGAAAACAGGAGGGAGGTGATTCAATCTTCATCAATTGAAGAAGAAATCCCATTCGAAATACACTCGCCAGTTTCTTCAGAAACATCGTCGATTTTTAAAACACCCGAAAAATTGCGCCCTACAACGATCATTTATCCGAATTTATTAGGAGATCTTTTTAATTATGTATCTAAAAACAAGGATACATTTAAAATAACGGCAATGGGGAAAGTTCACTCTAATAAAAATTTGCCAATTGATGATAGTAATTATAAGAACGTCTTGAGATATCTCGCTGGAGAAGAGGGCGACACACCCAGGGGAGCGAAATTTCTAAAAGATCGGCTCTTAAAAGATGCGACAATACGAGAAATGGTTGACAGGTCAAAAGCCATGTGGGGAAAAGGTAAAAAACATTTTATTAAAGACAACCCTATTAAAACTACCGGAACATTGCAGCAGAAGAAAAAACCATTTAAGCCAACATTATGGGCAAGGCTATAGATTAGATGTTAGATAAGATGTTAATAATAAATTATTATAATTTTGAATCCCCAGCATGAGCCTAGCAGTTGAAAGGACTTTTAATCACCTAAATTAAAAAAACCCGGGTATAAAAATGAGCTAAAGAGAGTCTTGCTAAGCCAGAAGGATATTTTGATAGCTTTAATTTATTTAAGGATTCCGATCTTGTGTGAATTAATTTAACTCGCTTTCAATTTGCAATAAAATTGGGTCTGGGGCGTGATTATGGTTTCGTGTAAGAGTAAATTTCGTATCCCCTTCGAACCCCCACCCTTCACAACCATATCTAAACCATTCACACTTCCACCATGTTTTGAATTTTATTGACTTGTGTTTATAATACCGAAAACCATCGGAAAATTTCCCCTTTCCATCTTTTATTGTGTTTAATTTTGACATTTTATTTTGCATATTACCCTCTAAAACGTATGCCCTATATACTTTTAGGTGAACATTCACCCGATTTCACCTCTTTTCAACCGGACAACATGACTTTTATTGGTGCAAATAGGCTATTTGGATATCGGGGATTCCTTGGAGTAACAGTTGAGCAGCATTTGTATTCCAAACATCGAGTCAAATTAGACTACCCGCAATTGCCGTGCATAGTGATGTACCAAAATAGTGGTCATCGAAATTATCTTCCCCTGGAACTTTTACAAAAATATTGCGGCTAACAGGTGCGGGCTTTCACTTTAGGCCGTTCCACCCCTGCTAGTCCCAATATCATTTAATTTTTTTATATTTATCTTTATTCAGCAAAAAAAAAATCAATCAAATCCAAATGGCAAAACATTAAAATCCTCGTCGATGATCCCCTTCTGACAGATCGGCATGTACATCTTGTGCTTCTCCCTCGTCACAACCTTTGACTCCCGTGTGGGCCTAAAAAAATTTTGTTTGTAACAAATTTTAAAAAAAATTCAAAAAAAACTTACCCAAAATCATTCTTGTACACAAAGAAGGCCGGATCCATCTCCTCTCCGTAGCTCATCACCATTTCCTTGAACGCCTCATAAGGCAGTGTCTTGTGGTTGTCCACATCAAATGTTATCCCTCGAATTTTCATCACGTAGTCCAGTTCCCCTGTCTTCTTGCTCCTCATCTTCAGACCATACTGCTTCGCCCCACCGCAACAAAATTCTTCAATTTCGTAGCCGCCATACTCCTCACTCATTTGCCCAAGGTACTTCCCCGTCGTAATTGGCTCCACACCCCTATCGTGCATTACAATGTCCGTATCCGTGTACAATATTTCTCCCCCATTCCGCTCCGCCTCCTGCATATAGTCCAACAATTTCAACCGCGCCATACTCGTCGTCCATAAACTTATAATGATGTTGCTCGAACTATGTTCCGTCACGAAATCCTCCTTGTCCTTGTAAACAACACGTATTGCCCCATCCGAATACTCAACAATGTCGTGAATCTCAATCTTGTGGTCGCACACCAATCCATAAAACTCTGACGCCTGATCAATCACCTTATTCTTGCACAACGAATTCCTCATTGAAAATTTCCCCTAAAAATTTGTTTTTATGTATTCTGTAATTTTGCTAATTTTTTTCTTACCCATAAGCTATTCAACATCAGTTTGCTGATGTACCGCAGGCCCGCATTCTTCTTCACTTTCTCCAAATCAATCTCAATCCCATACTTTTCCTTATATTCTTCTGCCCATTTCTTCTTCTGCTCCTCTGTTTCAACGCCTTTCGGAAACCCGCTCGCTTCTTCCTTCAATTTCAAAAACAATCGCACATAYCCCTTGAACAAATCGTCATTATCATCCCCATAYTGCCARGCCCTATAAAATCTGTCCACWGTGTATCCGCATTCCAACGCCTTCGCCTAAAAATTTTTATTAACCAAATTATTTTATAAATTTTTCCTTACCAATTCAACACTTGTATACGTGGCAACATATCTCCTCTGCGCTTCATCGTGGGGGCACTTGTATTCACATCTCGTATTCTCCTTCTTAAAGCTTGATGCGCACCTCCAACACAGCGGAAACAATAGTCTCTCATCACACTTCAACTGCAGCACCGGTATTCTAAGCCCTTTGGGCGGGTTGACCCTCACTTTGTACAGCCCCTTGTACTTCAAATCTTCCGGCTTTGTCCAGCTCACGTCAATCTCATCTCGCGTCGGTATAATGATGTCGGGTAGTCTTGTCGGGTATGCTGTTTCGTAATTCACCGCCGGGTACAAGCTCACAATATCGTAGACGGAAATCTTTTTCTTCTCATCGGCCTTTGCAAATAACTTCATCGGTCCCGTCCTCCCTCCCGCATATGCCAACCTCGGATCGATTGGCCCCTTCTCGTTCCCTCTGTCCTCGAAAAATTCTTTCATCTCAGCGTCCCTTTTCAACTCTTGCTCAATTTCACAAGTCCAAACTTCCTCAACATCCAGCGTTTCTCTTAGCTCAGCCAACCTCTCCTGCGTTTCATCATACAAATCTTGTGCTGCTCGTCCTCCAATCATTGCGCCGCCGAGTCATAACATTTCAAACATCCGTGGATAAAACAGCCCATAACTTCAATACACTTGCTTCTGCCGCTCCGATTCTCAATATATCCGTCCAATTTGTATTTCCCGACTTGTTCCTCTCGCCCATTGCCCGCATGCTTAATGTCCACATTGTCTCGTTTACTCCTCCASTCCAAATATTTGATGGCGATCACGCTGGCCCGGTCACAYCGCTCATATCCCCGCTCCGGCACAATCGATAACTCCTCCTCTTGTAAAAACATGGCCTTYAAAATACTCATTGCKACWCCCGCATTCGTACAGCTCCTCGGCAGCGGGTCAAACCCTCCCGTAATGTCCTTGACCAAGATCCTCCGGAACTCAACTATCGACTTCAGCAAAATCTCCGTGTCGTTTCGGCAATAATTCTTCAGCTCCTCGGGCAAATAAAACTGCGTCTCCTTGTTCTCGTTGTACCATATCTCAAATTTGTCGAACTTTTCCTTCTTCATCGATCCTGGCGAATAGTCTTCCATGGGCGGTAAGTGGGGCAGATGTGTGTTGTAATTCTCCTTCTTGTTGTAGTAGTACGGNGTGTGTTGTAATTCTCCTTCTTGTTGTAGTAGTACGGAAAGAAAGGCTTCTCCTCGCAGTCCAAATTAAAGGTCGCCTTCATCGCTTCAAGTTTCACCGGCATCAGCAAGCATGAGTCCCTCCATATCAGCATCGAGTGTTTCTTCGAGTTTTGTACCGTAAATTCGTAAATCTTCAGCCCGTTAATCAGCGGCATCGGGCTCTTCCCGGCTCGGCAAAGGTAGTTAAACACGAAATGCCCATCGAATCTCCCGGCGTTGTGTGCGAATAGGTAGGTCTTGTACTTCTTATCAAATGCCGTCAGAATCCACTCCAAAAATTCCTTGGTCGTCTCATGACCCTCCGCTTCACTCCAGTCCTTTTCTCGTTCAGTTCCACAAATCCGACATTCTTTCCTGTTTCCATCGTCACAGCATTCGGTGCACGTCACTCTCGCCGAGATGTAATTAATCACATGTTCTTTTTGGTCGCCCTTATAAGTCTTGTCCTGTGACGTCTCCGAATCCTAAAATTTAAAAAATTTTTTCTGTAATCGGGATTAATATTGACTTACCCAAACCACAATCCTGTAGATATCCTTCTCTTCTTTAACCTCGATCGGCTTAATAAAACATCCTCGCTTCGGGTCATGGCAGATTCCACATGATCGGCAAAAAGTCTCCCCACATTCGTGTTTACTCTTCGGGTTAAACAAATAAGTCTTGTTGCACTCCACACACCGCTTCCATATGTTGCAAGTTTGATGCCCTTGGTGGTAATTGTAGCATTGTTGGTTGTAAAAGTATCGGCGGCATTTGGGGCATTCAATTTTCATTCCTCTTTCCTTGGTGCATGGCATTCCTCCGACTCGGTTGCAATAGTAACATCTGGCCTTGCACTCGTACGTGTGATAAACGGCTTGGTCGTAAAAACATTCACAGTCGATGCAGAACTTCTTCCCTTTGTTGAAGAAACACACGTAGTTCTTCAGTCCATCCCAATGATTGCCCTCCAAAATATCGGCACAACAGCTTCACGACCCATCGGCCCCTTCCACAGCACACGAATTGATTTCCTCGGGTCTACACATTTTTCAAAAGCCGCAATTCGGTATTTTCCCGGAAAAGTTTGGTCCTGAAAGAATTATTATATTCCTGAAAAATTATTTATTATTATTACCAAATATTTCTGAACTGCCGATAAATGCTCAACTCCATAGCCATTTTCCATATCGTTGACTCCCGATTTGTGCATTAAACCAAATGCTGCCTCCCTTTGCCTCACCATGTTTTTCATAAAACGATTAAACGCAAATCTGTCAACCTCCAAATATTTCTTCGACGCCGCCAATGCATAAAATAAACAAAATTTGTCGTTGTTGTTGATCCTAAATAATAATTTGTTCAATTATTCCTCAAGTGGTTCTAGAACCCACTCTTGGGTTCTAGAACCCACTCATGGGTTCTAGAACCACAATTTATTTATTTGTATTTTTTTCTTTTTAACTTTTTTTTTTAATCAAACTCACTGTATCCGTTGGTGTTCCTTGAATCCATAGTCGAATTTGTGAACATTTCTTGGTCCTTCTCCAGCTGGTAACGCAACACATGTAACATTCATCTGCACCGG
>MEIZ01000071.1:299673-312455 GCA_001723225.1 Globodera ellingtonae
CAATTACGTGGGGCGCATTGAGCAGCTGTTTCGAGTTCAAGCTTATTGCGTGGATTGCGAACGACGAGTGACCCGCTGGTATCATCCGCAGGAGTGCACCGTGGTCTGTCGTCTTTGCTTTGTACCACCGGGCTAAAGATATACTCGATGACGTTGAAGGGGCATCATAAGCGACATGTCACGTTCAAAGATACATTAAACTACTTTTTTTGTGCATTAGATGACCTTCCTAGAACTTTTGATCTACCCGCAGATGTGGCGACAACAAAACCCTTTTTTCCATATTTGTTTATACGCCGAATAAATTTGCATCAACGATTGAACGGGCTGCCCGCTCAAGACTTTTATCAACCTGACCATATGAAAACATCTAAAAGGGATGCCTTCTCCCGCTGGTATGAATCTGAAACCCGAACAGCTCGATTTCAACTGAGAGAACAGCTTTTATTGTATTGCATGAATGACGTGGCAATTTTACGGGAAAGTGTTCTTCAATTTCGACAACTCATTGCTGAAAACACCAGAGGACTTGATCCATTTAAAATTGCATCTACAGCGGCGGGACTGGCGTTGGCAACATTGCGTCGTTGTTTTTTAGCACCAAACAAGCTGGTCAATTCGCCGGAGGGAGGTTACTTAAGAGGAAGAAAGGCTTCGGCCGAGTCAGCGCGCTATATCCGGCTTTATGAAATGATGCATCCTGGAATCAATGTTCAATCAGCTCAATGGTCGATAGGGGAGGCTAGCGTAGAGGATACGGGATACCGCCTTGATGGCCTTGTTACAAGAGAGCCCCCCTTGCGCGATCTAGCAATTGAATATATGGYATGTTACTACCATGGTGCTGATTCATTTAATTCCGAAAATTTAAAATGAATAAATTTAGGCTGCCCCAAATGCTATGTAAATGACAGACAGCATAAATTGGCAGGCGGGAAGACGGCTGAAGAACTTTATGAGCGTACTCAGCGGCGATTATGGGAGCTGGAACACCAGTTTGGGTTTGAACTGCACGTAATTTGGGGATGTGATTTTAAAAAACGTGTCCGTGTCGATCCTGAATTTCGGCGACTGTATAATGCTGCGTTTGTACCAAGGCCMCTCGATCCAAGAGAAGACGCCCTCCGAGGGGGACGTACTGAGCCTTTTGTACTCCATTACACTTGTGGGCCGGATGAAGAAATTATTCTTATAGACATAGTAATTTAAATACGAATTCTTGGGCCTTATTCATTTTTAGGTCAGTTTGTATCCGTATGTGATGAAAGCATTCCAATTCCCTGTTGGGAACCCGCGAGTATTGACACGGGAAACTCTGTTGCAACCCCCGACGGTACCGCTTCCATGGTGTAGTCCTGAAGCAAACTCGTTTATTGGCCTATTGTTTGTGCGTGTCCTTCCGCCAGATCCGGCGCTTTGTCCTTTAAAAGTCCCGTTGCTTGCATACCGTACCACGGATGGACGCTTGACTTTTCCCCTTTGTGCACGGTGTGCCGACAATAGACAACAGCGCCCCTGCAAGCACGGCGATGAGTCAAGAGGATGGGTTTCTGCGTAATATAGCATTTGATTTTTTTTTGTTTAAATAAATATTCAGGTATACTCATGTTGAACTCAATAAAGCTCTTCAGCTCGGCTACCAAATCATAGATTTGTTTGAGGTTTTTTTAAATTTTAGTTTTTATCCCAAATAATAAAAGGTCTGGCATTACGACAAGTGGGACGGAGAATTGTTTCGCGAATATGTAAACACATTTGTGGGGCTTAAAGTGCAAGCAAGCGGCTGGCCTATTGGGTGTGAAACAAGTGAACAGCGCAAAGCGTACGTTGAAGAATTCGAACAGATTGAAGGAATCCGCCTGAACGCCGATAAAATTGCAAACAATCCTGGACTTCGTATGGTGGCGGTAGTTTTTTTTTGTTTTTATTTTTTCCAACAGATGTTTCAGAAAATTCTTGCAAATTCTCTCTGGGGGAAACTTGCACAACGGGTCGGTGGAACTGAGGTGGTATACACACGAACACCCAAAGAATTCCATACTCTGCTGGAGGATCACACGCTTGAAATCATTGATTTTCATCATGTGTCCCCCCATATGGACAGAGTAGTGGTGAAGAAGAAAACAGAATTTGCAAAAGCACCTTATACCAATTGTCTGCCTGTCGCAATCTTTGTTACTTCGTACGCCCGGCTACATTTGTACAAATATATGGAGCAAGTGTTGGCGCTGGGGCATAAACTTCTTTATTGTGGTATGTGTTCAAAGCGTAATTTTCCATCTCCCGTTCCTAAAATCCCCCGCGATGTAGACACTGACTCAATTTATTATGTGGCGAAACGTGGCCGGCAAGAAGTCGTTGAGGGAGAGGCCCTGGGGCAAATGAAACGTGAGCATTGTTCGCGACGAATTTACGAGTTTGTGTCTGGGGGGCCAAAAAATTACGGGTTTCGGCATTGTGACCGAATAAGTGGTGAAGATGAACGTGCCGAGCTCAAAGTGCGGAGTTTTCGTCTCTCCTATGCCGCTCATCAATTACTGAACTTCGAATCAATGAAGCGTATTGTTTTGCAGCACTACGACATAGATGGCCAGATGTAGGCAGTTTTTTCAGTTAATTTATCCTTTCATTTTAGGGATGACGTTTTGGGCATGGACGATGTTCATGTTTTTTCTGGAAGCAGTTCATCAATAAGAATTCAATTTCCTCAAATCGGGCGCACGGAATGTTCAGACCTCTACACCCATGACGCTCATAAAGATTATCGGCCACATTATGTGAAAGGACGCATCCGGCCGGGGATGGAAACAGTACCATTTGGATTTCGTGAGAGCAGCCAGCTGGCCCCGCAAGAAGATGATGTTGATGATTTTTTAATCAATAATTTGCCTGGTTGTTCGAATTGGGACCGCTCAAATTATCGCAATAAATACCTTTAATTTTATCCAAAAAAATCTTTTTATTCATATAAAAACGGTAACAATATTTCAAAGGTGCGATTTAAATATTCCTCTTGGCGAATACCGGTTACAATAACTTTCCCAGAATTATAGATTAGGCATGTGGAGACTATGTCATTGCTCAATTTTATTTTACAACGTAGTGCGGGAAAAATGGTGGGATCGTACCGGATATGAAAAAATWGCTCAGAATTTAAACGCAGCGTGATTCGTAAAAGGGGCAATTTATGTGAAACTGAGCCGGATCCGACAATGTTTACCACTCTTAGGCAAAAAATTTTTAAAGGTGATCCCAAAGCATTTTGCACACGTCGTCTAACGCGGCGAGCCTCGCGTTCTGCTTGATTTGGGTGGGGCACCCCTGTTAGTACCGCCCGGCCTGATTGAAATAAAAGACAAGCCAAAGTTCTATTTTCGTTGTGCCGTAGGCGCATGATGATGGCATGAAAACGATGAGGGGCATATTCCGTATTGTATCCATTTCGGGCAATTGATAGAAATTGTTGGTGCGTGAAGGGTTGTTGATATAATTTGAAAGTAACAGTACAATTTTGAATTGTTAACATTTTTTATTCGCTAAACAATTAAAATTTCACAACACAAACAAAAATCATGTTTTCAATCAATCAATTCTGATCAATGACTTCCAAACATTCAAATGGAAATAGGGAGCAATGCTCTCCCCCACCATATTGGACAACACAAGGCAGCTGCGGAAAACGAAGCTTAACCCCGTGCTTAACATAGAAATACGCGCGTACCTAAAAAACGAATTTGATTGAAAAAATAAAAAAATAAATTACGCTTATGCCCAGATATCCACGCAGCGCATAGGCAGTATGAGATGGATGAATACTGAGCTCGTTACAATGGACATTGAAATTTTTCCAAATCGGGCGAAGATGTTTGGTTCGAAGACAAGCATGGCATCGTAGGAGCTCCGAAATTGAACGACGAATATCCAGCTGCTGCACAAGTACATGGAGCTCCTTAGTTGTGCATTTGTAGTGCTGACAAAGATAGTCGAGCAACGGCACTATCTTCTCTTTGCAATTTTGTTGTTCATTGTTCACTGAAGATTTTTTAAAAATTATTAGTGTTAAAAAGTTGTTTTCCAAACCTTTCTTTGGCGCCACCTCCATTTCACAAGGTTTGCCCGATTTCTCTTCTTCCTCATCAATTATTTTAAGCCAACTTATTTGGTCTTCCTAAATACAAGTTTAGACATTTTAGAATAGCTAAAGATACTTTGCTATCCTTCTCGGAGGCGTCCCCCGTAGTGTTTTTTTGCTCGGGATAAGCATTGTGGAGCCAATCAGTTGCAAGGATTGCGTCCATTTTTTAAAGAATAAATACGGAGGATATATTGAAGGCTTATATATAGGCTTTCAAACGCTAAAAAAAGCTTAAACAATATGGAAGAAAACTTTCAGAAATTTGATTCTGTGGATGCCCAATTCAGGCACCCATTTACTTTAACAATTTCTGGAAGTACGGGTAGCGGAAAATCTGAATGGGTTATGCGTTTGTTAAAAAATTCCCACTCTCTAATTTCAAAACCTATTGTATTAATTTTATATTGTTATGGGGAAATTAATCAAAATGTGATACAGCTGCAACGAGCTGGGCATATGGGGGAATGCAAGGTTATAACAAACGCAGGGGTTCCCGCTGATGATCACTTAAGTCAGAAAGCAAAAGAAACTGGAGGAAAACTACTATTGGTGTTGGATGATTTAATGGTAGGGATGGGACAGCAATTTCTAGACACAGTGTTCACACGCGGGTCACACAATTGGGGCATGAGCGTGGTCCTTGTCACGCAACATTTGTTTGCAAAAGAGCTCCGCATTGCTCGCAACAATTCTCACTATTTGGTGCTGATGCGCAACCCGGCGGGAGCCCTTCAAGTGCGCACTCTTGCTACTCAATTATTTCCCACAAAAAGTAATTATTTTTTAGAAACATATAAAGATGCAACGGTAAAAAATTTCGGTTATCTTTTAGTGGATATGCATCCTCAAAGTCAGGAAATATTGCGTTTGAAAACTAATATATATGGCGAAAATGGACAGGCAACCGTAGTTTATGTTCCAAAATGAAAAAACATTTAAATATTAGTCCTCTTATTCATAATAATATGATTTTTTTACGTAATTTTCATTCCAATTTCCGGTCAAAACGAACCCAACAAGGACTAATCAAAAAAGCATCTGATGAACAATTGTTGTGTTTTGTCGAAATTTGTTTAAATATTTTAAAAGGAAGAGTCCCGTTACGGCAACGCCACATGCAAAAACTAAAGGTTATTAAAGAGCAGCTTAGGTGTTTATCACGTTCGCGGTGTCCCCGTTCGGCTCGCAATACTCTTTTATTGCAAAATGGCACGGGAATTCCCGGTGTTGCCAGTATCTTGACTGGCATTCTCGTTCCGATGCTTTTGAACAAATTTTTCCCCAAAAATGAATAAATAAACAGTTTTTTTAATGTTGTTTAAATATGCGTTACACAATGCGTATGTTCCTTGTCCCTGAGGATTTTTTCCAGTCAATTGTTCAACAGCCATTGTCCGATGGTACCCCAATTAGCCATTTGCGTTCACGCATTCAGCAAGTTGAACAAAGCAAAGAATTGAATGAGGATGAGAAAGCAGCCCAATATCATCAAGATTTTAAACGTTTGAACAAACTAGTCAAAGAGAAAGAAGAGCAGCCAGTTAATGTCCGTGTGCAAAACGATAGTAAGAATACACCCCCACCGCTGCCAATGGAGCCAGTAATAACAGGCGAAAAAAAAGTTCCAGTGAAAAAACGGTTTGTAAGAAAAAAAACAAGTATAAAGCGAGTAAAACATTCAGATGAAAAAGCGAAAAAGGGAGAGACTGATGAAGAGTGGGAAGATGCCCAGAATCGACTACCATCAACAGGAGTAATGAAAAATCTCAGGGCTCGACCGGGGCCATCTGAGGAACATCCGCCCCACACACATAACTATTCTAAAACCAAAAATGGGTTAATCACATATATTTTAGAAAAGGCAGATAATTTAAGTGTAAATGCCGAAGGGAAAATTCTGAAGATAGATGGTACGGTATATAAAACAAGCAATATTGATGACATTGTCACATATTTGCTGAACAAAGACAAAAAGAGTCAGTTTAAAAATCAGCCAACAGGTTATAAAGATTTTGCAGAAAAAGCAAAAACGGACCAAATGTTAAAAAAGTATCTGTTTCCAGAAAAACCGCTCCAATTTGGAACGGGAATGATGGAGTTTAAAAAGCATAAAAAGAACTGTATAGATAAAAAATCATTTGCATTTAAACCTTCTTTATAGTATTAGATAAAAAGAAAGAGGCTTTGTTGGAACATTTGTACAAAGATGTTAATTCGGCAGTTAGCTTTACAAGTATTGAACCCTTATTCAAAGAATCCCAAAAGATAAACAAAAAAATTACCCGAAAAGATGTGGCTGATTATTTGGCAGGGCAGCGACATACACTATTCATAGACAAGCAAAAAGGAGATATAAGCAATTGCCAACGCTTGCTTCAGGACTGCATACGGAATGGCAAGCAGATCTCTCTGTTTTTGATAAATTAAGAAAGCAAAATAGCGGTTACAAATATCTTCTTGTGTGCATTGATACGCTGAGCAGACAATTGTTTGTTGAGCCAGTGAAAAGCAAAAAAAGTAATGACATGACTTCTTCTTTTGAAAAAATATTCCAGAGATCCCGTTATATTCCATGGACGCTGTTAACCGACCAGGGCGTTGAGTTTAAGGCAAGACAAATGCAAAATTATTTTGCATCTAAAAAAGTAAAGAATTTTTTCATGTATACTTCCCCCAAAATACATGCGGGGATGGCTGAACGGGCTAACAGAACAATAAAAGAACGCCTCTATCGATATTTTACAGAACGTCACACCCAAAAGTGGATTGACATTATACAAGACATTGTGCGCGGTATTAACTATTCGCATAATTCCAGTATAGGAATGCGGCCTATAGACGTTAATTTTAAAAATGCTGAAATATTGAGAAAAAAACTCAAAAAAAATGCATCAATTTCAAGGCCAATAAGAAGGCCGCGCTTTAAAGTTGGCGATCGCGTGCGCATTGAAAAATTTAAACACGTTTTCCAAAAAGGATACACCGGGCGGTTTACAGAAGAAATTTTCACTATTGCGGAAGTAAATACAGAGCGCTCCCCTGTCACTTATCGTATTCGTGACAACGACAAAGAGCTCATCAAGGGATGGTTTTATGCAAACGATTTTTCTCGGGTATTGGTGCAAAAAAATAATGAAAAGTTGTTTGATATTGAACGCGTTATTCGGAAACAAAAAAAGAACGGTGATGAATACGTTTTGGTAAAATGGAAAGGCTTTGGAGCCATTCATAACAGCTGGATTCCTGCTAGTTCAATCAGTTGGAAAAATATATAAAGAGCTTCTAATGATATTAACTGTTTAAAATGCCTTCATCAAATTCTTTTTATGTTGTGATACCTTCAAACACCAATGTGGAAGGAAATAGAACAAATTCTTTCCGCGTAAGATTACCAAGAAAGCTTCAATTTAATTCAGAATGGGATGTGGGACTGGCAGTGATCATTTATCCCCATTCTTGGCCTTCTCTTGGCACATCTGAAGACCAGTTTGTTCAGATTGAATGGAACACGGGAGAAACTGTTCGAATCAATGTTCCCCCTTCAAATGTGACAAACCCTAAAGAATTGTGGAAAAACCTTTATAAGCTGCTTGGCGAAGGAAGCGAGCCACTGGCCAAAAAAATACAGGCCGTTCAGAAAAAGTTTGTTAAATCTACAAACACTGCCCGCCAGTGGGGTAGAAATGAATACACTAGACAACGAAAAAGGGAGAAACGAAGCGTTGATAATGCTGAAGAAATATTATTGAGCGCCTTGTTAATTGAAATTGGAACGGTGCTTGATCTGAATACGGTAGCTGAGGGGATTGTAGAACGTGAAAAACGCGCAATAACAAGTAGAATACCTTTGAGAAACGAAGATGACACGGAAGAGTCGTTTCAAACAAAATTAGATAAATATTTTTCAAGTCTACAAGGCAGTAACTTGGAATTGCTTGAAGATTTAATTCGAACAAAGCTGAATGAAGAAATAAAAAATATGGACGACAAGGACAGAGAAATCCTTGATAAAACCAAGGAAATGGGAATGGAAGCTTGGGTTCAAGCGTATCAAACCGTTCACTATGCTTGTCAATTTCCTTTTGATAGCTTCAAAAATCGATTTTCATTAAAAATGGATCCTCGTTATGTAAAAAAAATTAAAATTTCTGAACAGCTTGCTTACATTCTTGGATTTAGCTCCTCAGAATTTACTCAAAGCGAAACAGTGGCAAAATTTATGCCGGATATGAGCGGAGGAGTTTCATATTTTCATGTATATGCCCCCGATCTAATTGAACCAATGATGATTGGGGATGTAACTGCTCCAGTTTTAAGAATTGTTACAATAAGAGGAAAAATGGATGAGATGATCGAGGAGCAATTCCTTTCTATTCAATACCATCGCGTACTTGTTAAAGAGATTAGCGAAATTTTCATCGAAATTAGAACCTCTAGTGGAAATCTAATGCCATTTCAATATGGTACATGTACATTAACTTTAAATTTTAAAAAATCCTCCTACTTTTAACAACATAATGAACAGCCTTCAAATTGATAAAATTCTTTCAAGAAACCCAATCACGCGTGATTGTTATCTAGGTTGTTACGCCTCAGATAAAATTCCTATTAAACTAAAAATATTTCCTTACGCCTTGGTTGTTAATACGGATCCTAGCAATCTAAGTGGCTCTCATTGGGTCGCGATATTTTGTAAAGATCCGAATCGCGTGGACTATTACGACTCCACTGGAATGTGGCCTCCAACAAGTATTTACATCCAGCATTTTCTAGAAACATTTTTGTTGATTCGCTATAGCCGAGCCCCTCTTCAGTCTCCATTTTCGCACACGTGTGGGAAGCATGTAATTTTCTTTATTTATCAACGCTGCAGACAAATTCGATTCGATAAAATTATTCAATCTTTACAAAGGGCTAAAACCTCCCCGGATAATATTGTAAACGAGTTTGTTCGAAAAGTAATTTTTCAGTAAGATATAAATAACTAAAAATCTATGATTTAGCACAAAACTGCGTAAAAATGCATGTTGATTTTGATCCCTTTAAAGTAGAATGGGCATCATTTGCTCAAACGTCGCCAGAAATTGTTGTTCAATACGGAGGGTATAATGTGTTTCGGGGGGTTCCATACCAGCGTGGCGCCGGAATTGGGTCTGTGTTCAGGAGCTTGTTGCGCTACCTCGTCCCAATTGGAAAAGAAATTGGAACCGCAATAGGAAAACAGGGATTAGAATCCGGAAACCGCGTTCTATCAAATGTCATTGAGGGGAAAGACCTCAAAGATTCACTTATTACAGAAGGAAAAGCGGGGCTAAAAAATTTGCTGGAAAAGGCAGCTAATAATATAAATGTGCAAAAAGGTCAAGGTTTTGACTTTAAACGATACGCCAAGACAAACGGGAACTCGGGGGCAATCGGTAAATTAAAAAACGAACAAAAAGGTATAAATAAACTTCAATCTACTTTAGGGCCGCATGATTTCATTCCTAAATCAACTAAAACAGCAGTTCAAAAGAAAAAAATAAGTAGGCGACTTCGAGCGGATATTCTTGGAACCTACTAACCAAAATGGCCTGCCCGCAAAAAATTAGTGAAAATAGCCCGTTAGCTGCAAATAGTGCGTTAAACATATTTTCAGTTCCCCCAACCAATGTTTCGGTTGTTCGCTCGTATTTTCGAGAAGTTCTCCCCTTGGTTACAATCACCCAGGAATCGCCTTACCTTTTCAAACTATATAGCGATAATTTGTGGACAGACCTTTCACGAATTTATCTTTTTCTTGATCTTTCAATTGAAAAACCAGATGAGGACGGGAATTGGGTTCCAATCAGTGTTGATGATAACTCCGTCGGTACGATACAGGGGATCGGGCAAACTTTTGTTCAACAGCTAAAAGTCTCGGTTGGCAATACCGAAATTTTTGACAGCGGAAATTTATACCCTTACAAAGTTTACATAACAAATACTCTTTCGTTTCCTAAAAATGTGAAAAAAAGCTTCCTTAGTTCAACTGGGTATTATGAAACTAGTAAACATGACAGTGCCACTGATGAAGGATTCAAAGCAAAATGTCGATTATTCGAAGGGGGAAAAAAAGCTCAATTTTTTTCACGCCTAGATTTTGATCTTGGGAATCAAMAACTTTATCTTTTAAACAATTTGGATCTTTTATTCACGATTTATAAAGCTAGAGATGCTTTTATCATTCAAACGTTGCTTGGAAATGATAAAACCAAATACAGGGTCCGTGTTCATGACGTAAAAATTTATGCAAAAATGGTAGATGTCCAGTCATCGTTGAACTTGAGCATTTACAAAACATTAGAAACACAGCCAGCCACATATGCTGTGCGAAAAACTGAGGTTAAATCAACTTTTATCAGTGAGGGCAGATTTGAAATTGATTATAATGTTTTTAGTGCAACGATCCCGCGGCGAATGACAATTGCTTTAGTTGCAAATGGAGTTTTTAATGGGGATTACACCCTTTCCCCCTTCAATTTTAAACCATTTGATATTCGGGATATTGCCATCCACGCAGGAGGTATGATATACCCAATTGTTCCATATAAACTTGAGTTTGAAAAGGATGTTTTTATGCGTGCTTTTGTCGATATGTATGAAGCTCTAGGCATGGCAAATTCGGAACGTTCGTTTGACATTACAAGGGAACAATTTAAATCTGGCTGGACTTTTTTTGTCATTCCGCTCACGTCTACCCTTGATGACAGCACCGGCTACGAATTGTTAAGGAGTGGAACAACAAGTATCCGCGCAACATTTAATAGCCCTATCCCTCCAGGCGGAGTTGAAATGATTGTTTTGGGGGAATTTGATCAAATGATCATGATTGACTATAACAGGCATGTGGTGTCAGATTCAAAACTTGGCTAAAGCTATAAATAGCTAGTAGAAAATAAAAAATGAAAAATGATTTTAAACAATACAACAACCATCCCATTTAAACCTACAATACAAGTGTTAACATGGGATGTTGAAAATAGCAGCAAAAAATTTAACGTTATTTTTGAACTATTGCTTTTTGCTTATTATCTTATTGCTCTGCCAATTTTTGTTTTGTGCTGGTACGCGTTAATCAACTTCCTCAAAAGACGTGGGCATATTTCACAACGAGAAGCAAGCGATATGATAAATGAACTAAAAGATATTCCAATACCGAAAATTCGTCCTTAATATTGCCACCTTTATCAAGAAGAGAAATGACAATGTGAATTTATTCCTTTTTGAAATGGATTGGCTCAGCTTTTTTTTCACATCGACGAAGATCAAATCTTATTATAATAAAATATTGAATGATTGAATTTAAAAGTACCTAACAAATGAGTAAGGTCCCAGCTTCTCAAGAAGCAACAATTTGATCGAGTTCATTTGCTCAGGGGAACCTCCTCTCGGGTAAAAGCATTGGTGCACTTGTGTGTTTTCATTTCGAAACAGCACCAGCACACATTCCTGAGTAACAGTAAACTCGCGCAGAAAAAACGCAATATGCAACACATCTAATCCATTTTGCAACTTGTGCCTCATCTAAAATTTTGTAACAAACTTTAAAAAGTAAAAAATAAAGTATAAGAAAAAAACTGTTTAGGCGATATACCAAATCTATTTTTCTACACTTTAAAAAACATGTGGAATTAAGTTTTTTTGGCTTTTTTCAAAGCGGGGGCATCATCCTCATCCTCATCATTATTGTTTTTTCCCGCGTTTTTCTCCTCATCATTCTTTTTCTTCGCCGGACCATCCTCGGAACGAATCAGAAAAGCGTTGACCAACCAATCGAGCCCCGTAAATGTCTGGTTATTTGCCTGCTCAAAATTAAATGTATTAAAATCAATTTTTTATTATTAGGTTTACCTTGACGTTCACTTTGGCAATAAGTTTAACGCCAAGCAAATCCTCTAGGTGTTTGGCGAGACTCTCTGCCTCCATGCTCAGCAATTGGGGGGCTTTTAACCCTAAAAACTCCTCAGCCAAAGTGGAGAACATGGTAACTCTCTGCGCAATGTCCGCCTGTTTCACATCTTGCAGCACCAGACGTAGAAGAACGGTCTGCACTGGCGCAATGGCTTTTTGCCCGCATGTCTCGCAGACGTTGTCGTCTGAAAGCTTACGACGGCACTGAAGGCCTTTAGAGCGAAATGGGCAAGCCTAAATGCAAAATCATTTTTTAATAATAAAGATCCCTTACGTTGTACACCCTATATTGGAGGTCCGAAACTTTGGCCAACACGTAAAAAACGCCCGCCGAATTAAAATTGACCACATCGCTGATATTTTTTGGCTCCACCAACTCCAATTCTTCGTGCTGACGGGCGCCTTGCGCTGGGAGTTGAAAACGAGAGAGAGACGTCATGATGAATAAATTTTTTTTGCTGGGGCAGTGTAAATAAAATTAAGATATTTTATATAAGAGAATATTTTTTAATAAATAAAGAATAGAAAATTATAAAGATATGATTCTTAGCAAGCTTTAGGAGCCTTAAATAATAAAAAAGGGGGCGGAGCAATGATGTGAAAATTTTATGGAAATGCTTTAACATAAATAATAAAAGGGGCGGCGCTTGTGGTCAACAAGTATTGGCTTTAAGAGGGGGGTCTAAAGTAAAAATCGATACTTTGATTGGTCAAT
>MEIZ01000071.1:312517-323969 GCA_001723225.1 Globodera ellingtonae
AAAAAAAATCGTTAATTTAATTGGTCAATAGGTATGGGGTAAAAACTAAAATACAAAAAAAAAGTTAGGATATTCCCAATCAAATTTCGATTGATGACGTCTCTGACGTCATCAATCGATAATTTGATTGGGAATATTATCTACTGGCGTGTCCGGGTTGATGGTAAATTCGGTAATGTTCTTCATAAACCCAAATTTCTTGCAAGTCTCCGTGCGGTGATCGTTTAACTTGTACATTTCTTCCGAAAAATTGTTTCTAAATAAAAAGTCTAATTATTGAATTTTTATTTATAATTCTTACCCAATTGTTCGGAAGCCCCATTTTTTAGCCGCCGGTCCGCCGGATTGGTTCACACGTTTTGAAGTCATTTTAATAAATTAAAAAGTTTTAATAAAAATGCGCAAATGAGAGTTTTAAAAATTTTGCTCAGTTAAGAGTGAATGCGGAGCAAGATCCGTGCCTTATATAGTGGGAAAATGGGGCGTAACCATTGCGAAATACCTGTCACGTGACACATCTGTCATGTGACAGATTACGAAATAACTGTCTGTCGCGACAGATTTCGTAATATATTGAAGGTCATCAATCATTTTTGATTGACAGGTGACAGATTTCAAAATAATTTTGTGAGTCATGTGACCGATTTTTAAATAACCCGTCTGCAAATTGCAAAATATTGAAGGTCATCAATCATTTTGATTGACAGGTGACAGGTGATAGATTTCAAAAAAGTTTTCGAATCATCAGCTTATTTGAATATCTGTCATGTGACCTTGACCTATATTTTTTTGGTCAACTCATAATGCGTCCTTGAAATATTTTGCCTATATAAAGGAATAAAATRGATTGATTATTTGCTTCAAATGCAAAAACCTATCATTGTCAATATCGTTGCTGTCGCCAATTTGGGAGTTGAAATTGACCTCTCTTCATTATCGATTAATGATTGCAAATTTAAGTATAATCCCCGAAAATTTAAGGCGGCAATTTTAAAATCTGAAAATCCTATAAAATCCACTGCTTTATTATGGGAGTCTGGAAAAATAATTTGTTTGGGTACCAAAAATTTGGAAGATTGCGAAAAAGCGATAAGAAAATTTGTTGAAATTATTAAATTCTCGGGATGTCCCAGTGTTTTTTACACCGGGCATCTAATTGAAAATTTTTTGGACAGGCAAAGTGGTAATAACAGGTGGAAAAAATATTGAAGAAATTAACGAAATGTACTATCACATTATGCCCCATTTAAAAAGGTCACAAAAGTGAAAATCGATTTGATAAATGTTTTTTGTTGCAAAATTTGAGCGGCGGAAGTTTGATTGACAGGTGAGAAGGGAAATTTTTGGTGCGCGGCAAAAGTTTGATTGACAGGTGCCCTAATGACCTTGAGGGATGGGGGAGGGAAAAGTTGAATTTTGATTAGGCATGCGGCTCTATAGGTTTTAGGGGACCAATTTAATTAAGCTTTTAGCTTGTAGTTGTGTGTGATACGGGCATTTTTTGTAAAACATCCAATAGGCTTGGATCTCGGTTAAATTACTGGATTACTTTGAACTTCGCGTTTTCCAGTGCCAATACTCTTTTTACATTGAGAGCACATAGTATCGTTCACTGGTCCTTAAAAAAATATTTGTGAAGTAATTTTGTACAGAAAAATCTCCTCTTTCAAATGGTATATCGTTTGTAAAAAACAGATCAAAATTCGCAGACTAGATAGGTTTTGTAGACCTCTTATTGATAGTACGGGTAACAAAAGAGAATTCATCCTCATCATAGTCGTTATTGTCATATTATTGTCATCTTTTGTCGGTTCATGCGTATGCTTTATTTTGTCATACAGTTTGTCATAAATGTTCACCTTTTATCATGCCTTAGTCGTCCTTTGTCATCTATTTGTCATGCATAGTCATACTGTTTGTCATACTTTGTAATAATATGTCATACAATKGTCATAATTTTGTCATAAKAGAGTCATACTATGGCATCTCATCCTTCGACCTTCTTTATATGCCATCAATTAGTTTCCTTCACAACCCTCTGGCTCCTTTGGGCTGTGTGTTAATCCGCTAACCCGCGCGGTTTGGTTTGGACTGAATTGACCGCAAGCCGCTCGCTATTGTGGTTTGTTAGGAGGCGGGATGTTCAAAGGACCCAATAGGTTTTGGCTTGGGGCGGTAAGATCAAAGTACCCGACCCCTCCAATAGATTTTGGCTTGGGGCGGTAAGATCAAAGGACCCGACCCCTCCAATAGGTTTGGGCTTTGCGGGCGGCAATGTCAAAAGAATCCGCTCGGTACCCGCTCGGTTTTGACGCTATATGCTGCTAGCCACTCATATAAATATTTTATGATCGGCCTGCATATGCCATCCTCGCAGCGGAGAGCGGTCCACAGGTAAACAACTTCTCACGACTCGCCCCTCCATCTGGAAATGGTGGGCTTTTTTATTTTTGTAATTTGAAATTTTTAATTTAATTACACTTGTTTATTGTTATACCTAATTGGTAGAAAAAAATAAAATTAAAAAATTAATTTTGCTTTGCTCCGGAGCGAAGTAATATTGATAAAAAAATAAGCGCGTTTTCTTGAAGGTGAATGATAAGTTAATACTTTAAAATTTTAAGGACACTATGTACAATTCTCGCTTTCCACAAAAACCCTTTACCACAGCGTAAAGCCAAGTAATTTTTGTTTTGCGAATTCAACAGGCATTTTTATAATTTTCTGTAACCAATATACTAAAAAATTTAAAAATTACATTTAATCTTTTTAAGCCTCAGAATTTGTTTAATTACCGGCTCATGCGATACTGCTCGGTCTGCAACAAATAATACACAAATGCTTTAATTTGTTGAAGAAAAATTGATCCGAAACAACATTTTGCTTTCTTATTTACTTTATTGATATTCATTTTAATGATAAAAAAATAATTAAAACAAGCTTATATTCAAAAAGTTAAGTATATTAGGTTAGTATGGCATTATGGTACTTGAATTTTTTGAATATGAAATATGAATTTATTTTCGACATTAATATGTTTTAATCAATATAATTAATATTAAATATAATAGGATATCAATATTTTATAATTACTTTTAATTTGAGGATTAATGTTTTATTTATAATAAATGGTTTGGTGTTTATATTTTAATTAATTACTATGTATTCTATTTTGCCAATTTTGAATATTTAACTTTTTTTTTAACCCGACCGGCTCGGCCGGCTCACCAACTCAGCCGTATTCCAAAAATTTCCACAGCCCGGGTGAGCCGTTGCAAAATACAAATCAGTACCGTTGTTCGTTGATTTAAATAATTGATATAATTAGTTCTTGTTTGCTAAATTTTTTTGCAAAATTTGAAAATATCAAAGTTAAAAATTAAATTGCACTGTACTCGTTAAATAGTTTATTCTAATAATTGATTAGTTAATCATTTTTTATTACTATCGATTTCTATGAAACAAATATTGTAGTTTTTGTTTTTTTCTGCAATGAAAAAGAATTTTTTGGAGATTTATTTATTTAATTTTATTATATTTAGTTAATTATTATTGACATTATTACTTTTTTATTCTTTTTCCATTTGTTAAATATTGTTGATCTAATCTTTAAATTAATTGGCCTAATGAATCTGGAAATAATAATTCTGTGCTTGAGTTGCATAATATTTGGATACTGATTTTTAGAATTTTTTGATGACATTGTAAAGTTAAAATTTATTTTATTACAAATTTGGATCTTACAGTCAAGTGTTCAAAACCATTGTGATCTAGACACACATAGCTCTTCCAGCAGTCACTGAAGATTGTTTAACCGGGTTCAATCGTGTCCACGAACAGAGCAACAATCTTATTAGTGTATTTTTATTTAAAAAATTCTGCAATTTAACTTTTATTTTCTTATTTTTTACGTTTCATTATTATTGGTTTATTTGAACACATTATGCCGGTGGGTTTCCGTCCCTTTCTCTCGCACCTTTTATTTAAATCTATTTAGCTTAAATAATTTATAATAATAAATGCGTTTTGGAGTTTCCGCGTCCCCGAATGACAATCTTTATTTAATGTTTATCTCTGTTTTTGACTAATTATTTTTTTCAAGCACAGTTTACGATAATAAAATTATGCAAAAATTTAGTTTTTATTATTAGTTAATTTTGTCTTAAAGACTATCCAGTAAATAAAATTTTTTATTTGTTATTGATATGACATTGTATGCAATTAAATCTAAAATTATTTAATTGCGGCGAACCCAGAAAATGCGGTAGAGCCAGAGAACAGATTAATGTTTATATTAAATTGACTACATAAACTAAAAAAAGAAGTAAAATTTAAATTTTTTTTGCGCGTATAACAAAGAGAGAAGCTGAAAAGTCATACATTTTTAAAAGTGAGAGGGAAACTGATAAAGAATGACAAATTTAAAACTTCTTACGCATAATCGATTGATTTGCTAAGTTTTTAGTATATTTTTGGCAATTTTTATTTTTAACCTTTAATAGGGAGTTTTGGTTAATATAAATGTGGAACCCTAATTATGATATAGTACCCAATTATTGGTCTTATTCTTTTCAGCAGATAAAAAATTTTAATTATTTAATATCAATCAAAATAAATCAAGCATTTGAAAATACTTTATCATTAACACTAATATTTTCAATGCAATAAAACAGTAAAAAATATAAGAAGAGTGACCTAATATTTTAACCGTAAATTAAATTACGCGAATCAACAAATTTTCATAAACTGATTTAAAAATGAAATACGACCTAAAATGATATAAAGGTGTGCAATATGCATAGATTTAATTTAAAAAATATATATATTGTCAACTGGTGCACATGCCTGATCAGTAAAACGGGGGCATTCCAAAATGTAAAAGTGCGCGAAAAACCCAATTTATAAAACTTTAAAAACTTAAATTATATAAATTATTAATGGGGTTTAGTAACCAGTGACACGATCGCTACAATCAAAAGGTACAGCCTTCAGGAAATTCAAACGTATTTGTTAAGGTAATTTAAAATTTACATGTATCAACATTTACTGAAACAAAAATGTATATTCGAAAATCCACCTTTTAAGCCTGATTTTTTGCAAAATACTTATAACGCGTATGAGAAAGATAGATTGATAACATTATTGCCAACTTTAAAAGAAAACTTTTTTTATTTAGAATCGCTTATAAATTTAAGACAATGTATTATAATATATTAAAAAACTAGCATTTAATTGTCTAATATTTATATTTATAAACTGTTTAAAGCTAAGTCTCAATAAGACCTGTTACACCTTTAAAGGATTTCAATCAAACTTTACATAACCAAATGGAAAATTTTTTCAACGAAAAATAAAAATACCTAATATGAAATATAGTAAAATAAATCAATATAATACTGTAGATTGATGATTATGGTTTCATATACTAAAATTATATAAAAATATAAAATTTTAAGAAAAGTTAATTTTAACACTATTAAAATTTTCTCTAACAAAATTGTTTTCTTTAAAATTTATACATAATCTAATTGATAAAACTAATATTAAATGCAAAAGAACCGACGTTAAAAAAGATGAAGAAATTAAGTAAACAAGGTTGCGATTTACAACATTGGCCATTACGCACAGCAAACGGTCAAATAAAAAGCTATAAATTATCTATTAATTTAATAATCAAATTAACTTAAATGATTCCAAATCAAATTTAATCTCAAAATATTTCACTTTGAAAATACTTTTAATTAATAAACATTTACTCACAACTTCAAATATAAATATTCAAAAATGTAGGTTTAAACAAAACAAAAAAACCTATTTACTTTGGATTACGATCGCATTTTAAAAGACGAGCCCGATCATGTATCAAAAAATGAAATTAAAAAATTCACTCAAAGGTAAAATAAACATTTATTTAAAATCTTGAATAAATCTATAACAAAAAGTTTGTCACAATGTGTGCAATTAGAAAAATTAACAATCACCAAGCGGATTTTCATTCAATATAAATAAATAAAAGAGAAATAAAGTTTTAAAAGTAAAATATTATGAATGGATTAACATGCAGTTCCGGAAGATGACGTAAAGATGAGTGGCTTATTTGCGTTAAAATTGACAAATGCTGCCGACCATGAGGAATTGAATTCACTTGATAATCGCTTATATAAAAACACGTATTAAAAATGATATACATTTGTGGCTACAATGTGCTTATTAAAAGGTGCTTTAAATCGGAACAACTAAGAATAAATTAATTATCTGGGTTGTTAGTTACTTTTTTGAACATTTTATTTTTTGAAGAAAGTGCGCTAAAAAGAGAGAGTTAGACGGTTAGAGTAATTCGGTCATCAACGCACCCCATCTAATAATTTTTTAGTTACTTTTTTGAACATTTTATTTTTTGAAGAAATAGTGTGCTAAAAAGAGAGAGTTAGACGGTTAGAGTAATTTGGTCATCAACGCACCCCATCTAATAATTTTTTAGTTACTTTTTTGAACATTTTATTTTTTGAAGAAATAGTGTGCTAAAATGAGAGAGTTAGACGGTTCGAGTAATTTGGTCATCAACGCACCCCATCTAATAATTTTTTAGTTACTTTTTTGAACATTTTATTTTTTGAAGAAATAGTGTGCTAAAATGAGAGAGTCAGACGGTTATACTAATTCGGTCAGCAACGCACCCCATCTAATAATTTTTTAGTTACTTTTTTGAACATTTTATTTTTTGAATAAATAGTGTGCTAAAAAGAGAGAGTTAGACGGTTAGAGTAATTCGGTCATCAACGCACTAAATTCTAAAAACCCTGCAGGTGTCATGCATGCAGGGTTTTTTAATAACTGATTTTATTTTTTAATAAATTATACGTTATTATTTTAACTGGTCTAGTTAATAGATTTGTTTTAGTTTTAAAATGTAAATATTGGCATTTGCATAGATAAAAAAAAATTTAAAAATATAAATGTATTGAACAAAGTTAAAATTATGACAGGAAAAAATTAAAGCTAATTCTGCATTCCTTGAAAAAAATTACAAATAGCTCAATTAATTAATAAAAGAAAACAATTTAACAATAATAATAGTATCTTCCAATTTAGGCTTGTAATTGAGAAGACATTGTGGCGTTAAGACGCAAAATGAAAACACAACAAGAAAACTTTTAACACCATATGATAACGGAAACGTGGCTTTATGTTCCGGTGGATCCATTAGAATGCAGCCGTGGGTTGATAAATGATATTAAAATAATGTAACAATCAAGAATATTTAATCTATATAAAATAATAAACTGTCAATTGTAAAGTTTGTATAAAACATAACAGATAGATCATTTATTTTAACAGTAAATTATCGAAAAAGCCATATAAATCTTAATAGTGATGAATTGTGAATCATTAATGTAAGAAACAGTGTTTAATAAAAAAGAAGCTAAAAAGAAAAGGAACAACCAAATTAATTAAAATCGTTGCTTATTTTACTTGAAGCTTTTTGTTATTAATTTTGTAAAATAAGAAGGACGATCATTAGAAAAATTAATTAATTAAATAAATTCGTTTAGTATGTTTGAATATTTAGCCGTTTTATAATATATTTATTTTTTATAGAAACCATTGTTCAGAAAACTCTTTGCGGACATAAAATTTATTATTTGAATTAAAGACGTTTAGTAAATGCTTTAATATTTGTGTTTTTTATATCAAATATTTTAAATTATGATAAAACAGATTTCTTAAAGGTTTTATATTTCGCACCAATTGAATGAGTTGCAGTGTACAGCTTGCCATGTTGATGTTCTACAAAATTTCAGAAATCAATGAATCTGCCTGCCCTGCAAAGCGATTAAAGCATATCCTTTCCATCTGTATACAGCGAAAGCCATTTCATTAGTTATGTCATTTTCGTTATTTTTTTGAATTTTTAAATTGAGATCAGATTAACATTTTAATGTTAGATTTTATAGATAAACCAAACAGTTATTAAGTAATTTAAGTTTAAAACAATTTTACTCTTTTATTTTGATGAAAGCGTTTTTTAAAGTATTTCGTACAAATATGTTAAAAAATAGGATCTGGAAGTCCGTTGCTAAGTTATTTACATTATTATTCATTTAAAACCACTATTTTAATAATGCCTTCATCGGACTTGTGTTTGCTGTTGAAGAAAAACCGATCACCCAACTGGCTAATCATTTATTATGTGTTATTATTTTAAACTCTTTTTTAATTGAAACTTATTATAGTTAACGGTGGCATCTTTTAATATAGCAATTAACGTTGAAGCTTTTTTATATTATATGCGCGAACTATATTAAGAAAGTTGTGCCGTATTTTTAGTTCGATTTCTCCTATGTAATTAACATATTATCTGTGATTAAAATCGGTCCCTATCTGTCTATGACAAATAAATACCCAAGTTCTTTTCCCTCTGATTTTTTTGTATCAGTAACAAATTTGTTGATTCCTTTAGTGCTGACGATTTGAGGCGGTTTTATCTGATTTACATCATTAGTCCAAAAGTTTTTTTTTGTAAATTTTTATTCTGATAGCTCTATCTGAAAATCATCATTATTAATCTGTATTTGTTAATTAATTGCTCAAAAAGTTTTTTGGTATTTTTAAATTCTTAGATTTTAATGTATTTATTTTTACGCCACATTATTATTGGTTTATTTGAATGTAAGTTGTATTTTAAATAATTTTAATTCTTTTTAGTTTTATTATTTATTTGTTCAGTTTGAACTTAATTAAAAACTCAAGGCACAATAAAACTCAGCCATTTGCCGCTAAAATTATGCGCTGTAGTTCTTTGTTTATAACAGATTATTTTTTTATTTAACAAGCATAATTATCTTGCTCGCATTTAATTAGTTGTTTTATGTAAATATTTTTGATTAGCAAAATTTTAATGTGTTTTTTAAAATTCGAAGTAAAAAATATATTTTTTACAATTAATTTTTATATTATTAATTGGGCTTGATCTGTTTTTATCTAGTCGGTGCTGTTCTTCAAAGTGGATAAGATGGTCAGCTTCGGCTTTCAAGTACTTATAATATACTCCAAGTTATAACTATTTATTATTATCAAAATAATATCCGAACTGACCTCCATTTTGCCGGAATCCAAACATTTTTTCGAAAATTCAAATTTTTCCAAAAATCAATTTTGGCCTCAAAATCATTTAAAAACAACAAAATTACTTTGAAAAACAAGTAATGCGCTCGCATTCTTTTTTTTCAATGAAGGCGATATGTAGAGGGAGGCTTATAAAAAGGGCTGATAATTGAGAACTTTTTTGAATTTTGATTTTTTCTTTAAAGTAATTTAAAATCCATATGTCTAGTGATCGGCCAGAAGGGTCGGTCGGTACTTTTCGGTAAAGTACCGAAAAAGTACCGGTACCGAAAAGTACCGAAAAAATCCCAAAAGGTTCGGTCGGTACTTTTCGGTAAAGTACCGAAAAAGTACCGGTACCGAATAGTACCGAAAAAATCCAAAAAGGTTCGGTCGGTACTTTTCGGTAAAGTACCGAAGCCTGAGTACCGAAAAGTACCGAAAAAGCTTCGGTACTTTCCCGTACCGACCGAACACTACTTATTACTGAATTATAAATTTGTTTTGGCGATTACGAGTACCACTGATTTAAGACAAAAAAAAAAAAATAGCACATAAACAGAATAATTAAATTTAATACTATTATATAAGCATAAATACTAGCAATCGAAATAATAACATATAAAATTAAATTTAAAAAATATTTATAATTTTTTTTTGTCCAATTTTTTATTGGTAAGCTAAGCTTTGAACTAATGCATTTACCTGATTAAAGTCAGCAAAAAGTAAAAAGGGCAAAAATGCCTGTGGGGTGACATAGGTAATGAAAAAAAATTAAAAATAATGGCTTAAAATTTGTTTTTACATGGTAAATATTAATCAGTAAGTCTGCTACATTTAGGCAAGAAAATTTGCAAAATAGGTACCTAAAAGCGCCGAAATTCTATGAAGAAAACATTTAATTTTATGCATTTTTTCTAAAAATTTTTCAAAAAGGCCCAAATAATGGCAATAATACGGGCAAAAGTTTTTTTTACTTGAAATAGGTTTGCCCCTATTTTAGGTGCTAAAATRAAAAATAGGTTTTTAGCTTTGGATAGGTGAGTGTAAACGACTAAATTCCCGACTAAAACAAGTTTATCGTGTAAAACTCGTCAAAACAAAGCTGCACAAAAAATAGGTAATAACATAAAAATCTTAGCCATGTTTAATCAATGTTGGCAAATTTACTGGCTTCGTTTACGTCGGCTCTCTTTTTTAATTGATATGGCTTAAACAATATTTTTTATATCGTCAGTAAGCTTATTAAGTTTTTTTTTGTTGCCATATTTTGTGTAAGCGATTCATTTTTTATGTTATTTAAATATTTCACCAATTGGGCTTTCCGTCGGAACCTTTTTGGATTTTAAAATTTGGGGAAGAAATTTCACTGAATTTAAATACAAAAATTAAGCAATCAATTATAATCAATACTAATATGGAATATTTGTGTATAACAACAATTAAGAAAACTGCTGCAGAATCCTTTTTTCATAAATGAAATAATTTATTAACAAAAATGTATAAGAAAACGGTAATCTTTAGTCGATCAATCATGACATCAGTTGGATTTAGACTGATCAGAATTAACAGTCAATGCCGTAAGCTTTTAGTCTCCTCATACGTTAATAAATTGGGTTGTTTTTGTATTTTAAGTTTTTTAGTATTTATTTATACTTTATGAATATGCTCCAAGAAAGCCGGAATATGTTAGTTTCGGCCATTTAGACAAATAAATAAAATGAATGCCATTTGATTGAATATTTGGGTTTTTATTAAATTATATAAGTTAAATTATTATTGTTATTGGTCACAAATCTACGGAGACATTTTTGTACTTTGGGCTTGACATTGACCTAATTCTTAATTTAAATGTTTGTTTTGTTTTTTTGCTGCTTGGCTTTTTTGTTACTAGTTGACACTGGAACACGTCGTACACATATAAAAGGAGCGACAACGCAAAAGGCAGCAAACATACTTCAGACAAGAAAAATTGAGCAGGGGCCAAGATTTTTTGTTGCCTGATTCCCTGGAAGGAGTCTGAAAACTCGCGGAAAAAATGAATTTAATTTAAAAAAATTATAGTAAAAAATCATTATTATACTCAACCTTTATAAACACAAGAAAAAATCAAGCAATTTAAGAAATAAAAATAAATTTTTTATTCTTAACATTATTTAAAAAAAGGCTCACATTAAACATTCATTTTAATTAAAAATCATTTGGTTACCAATAATCAAGCACAACAAACTCGTAAATTTTAACAAGTTGGTTCGAAAGATTCTGAAAAGAAGGATATATTATAATGAAAACAAATATTAAGCTTAGTAAATAAAAACTATAAAATGTGACAATCGCACCAAAATCA